>UCOM01000201.1:0-109204 GCA_900474385.1 Ormyrus pomaceus
AATCGAGCGTTAGGCCGAACGGACGCGGTTTCCTTCATATTTTAACATTAGAAAACATATCCCAAAGTTACAGGAAAATCCATTACCCAAATGTCGTATACTCTCCTTGTTAGTGCCGTTTATGCATTATTTCATTATTTATAGAATTGAAGCTCAGTTAATGCATGCCTGCACATTTTATTGGAAACCTTTTGGCCGCTCTGCGAAAAAACGAACTCCATCCCACTCCGCAGTACGCAAAAAGTAAAATAAATAAAGCGCGAATAAACGAAATCGTTAATCGAATTTAATCATAAATATTTCACAGCGAATAAATTCCGCTGAAATTCCACAAGGCTCTTTTTATCCGGTATAAATAAACAAAAACAAAACGACCGCGTCGACATTAAAAAAGAGTCCGGACAACGAGGGCTGTATCATTTACGTCGGGCTGAAAAAGAAGGAAAAAGTACTCGGTCTATGAGTGGGAGCTAATTTAAAAATGGCCACGTCGCGCTACTAATGGAACTGGAAGAGAGACGCCGGGAAAGCAGCTCGGAGGGAGGCGAATGTATGAAAAAAGTGAAAAGAAAGGCAGGGTGGAAGCAGGCCAGGGAAAAACGAGGGAGCGCCGCGCGGAATGCCAAAACAATCGCGGCTCGAGCGGCTGCCGATAATGGAAAAAGGATAGTTCGCTGCTTGTTTATAACAAGATATTTTGCCCGAATCGGCCGATGCAAACGGCTTCGGAAAACTCGGCTGGGAAAAAGGAGGTGCAATCAGGGCGACGCAATTTGGAAAAAGAATCTCCGCGTTTTCGAAAGCCGGGGTGAGCTCGTATCCTCGGGGTATTGAGTCCGAAAGCCACGTCCATCTTTATAATTAGAGCCGGATTCTTTTTGCCTCTGCGGCGCGGCTCGGGCACTCAGGTCACGTACTAGTCACGCTTCCTGATCGAAACACGGAGGTTTTCACCCCCTCGTAACTCGGTTTTCCCGTTCCGGCGGAGCGAGCGCTCCTTTCAGGAGATTCCACGCACGCAGCATATTGTCGAGGGCACGCGCCGTATTATACCTGCGCGTGCGCGCCAACCCAAGTCGCGCGACCGCCCTTAGCCCTTTTACCTGATTCCCCAGCTGACTCTTTTTCGCATAATGCCCGGTTTAAAAGCCACCCGCGCACTTTGTTATGCTTCGCCTCTTTTCTGAGTTTCCTACGCGGCCGGATTATTTCCGGAGCGCTTATAATCGAAAAAATGCTAATGAGCGCGGAGTGTGTCCTGCAATAACAAATACGTATTATTTTTCGGCTGGATGATGACGGATATTCGCTAATCTGATATGCGCTTAATCAACGATCTGTTTGGCTTGCCTGTTTTTCCGCTAAAAATAACGGCTTTTGTGGATTGATAATTAAAAAAGATACGAGGCTCACTGTGAATGCGTTTTAATTATTGTGGAGGAGCTAAGTAGACTCATTAGAAAGATATGTACAACAAAGCCGGTGAACTAAATAAATCAGTGCTTCCCCGAAAGCAGCTCGCCGTAAAAAATTAATGCCGTACACAATTTACGTTGACACCTAATACACAAACTGCCGAAAAAGGTACACGCTGTTCCACGCTTCAAAGAGATAAATCTTCGTCTTAATCTTCTTTGTCTCTCGGATTGAGGCTCGGCTGCGTCTGTCTTTCTCACGCGGCACCGCCGTCTTGAGTACGAGAATAGTCCACCCTTCGCTCTGGCCGAGTGAGAGAGAGAGAGAGAGAGAGAGAGAGAGAGAGAAAGGCGCCTGGGAAACGTTTATAAGTGGCGATGTTTTACGAGGCTACTGAGCAGACCAAGCGAATAATTATAGTTTGCCCCGGCAGGCGCGCGAGCCTCCTTTTCGCATCTGCAGATACTTGCCGCGTGTTTATTGATTATTCCCGCTTCACTTTCACGGTCGAATTATTGTTTCTGCTCGCTTTTCGTGCTTGCGCCATTTTTTCTCGCCTTCTTTCGCCGATCTCGATTAAAACAGGGAAATATTAGTTTACGCGGCATTTTTTTAAACCTTCCTTCATACTTTATCTAACTGCTTTTTATTAAATAAGCTGAATCGAGTCTGAAAATAACCGCTGAGGAGTACTTACTTTGAAATCTCTTAAATAAGATCAACAAACAAGCTTAAAAGTTCGCTCCTAATGCTTCCCTCAATGTCCTTTCTCGGCATTCAGTTCCCTCTTCCCCGGCAACAAAGGGCCCCGGCGATCTCTTAGAATCGTAGAAAATGTCGTTCAACCGTTATTCTCCCTCTGCGATATAAATTTGGGGCCCGCCTGCCTCGATACAAACGCCTTTTTTCGGATCCTCCTCCTTTCATTGCGTCTCGCCCTCGGGCGACTCGTCGACTATTACGCAGCACGAGATAGCAGTGCCTCGGTATGTAAATAAAAAAAGTTCCAACGAAAATCGAGCGGTAATTTGTCGGCTGCGAGACAGAGAGAAAGAGAGAGAGAGAGAGAGAGCGCGTAACTTCGAACCTGGTGATTTATATTGTTCGGAGTCATTGATATTTGTGCGACGCGCGCAACAATGACTTAGCCAAGGGGTGTCGAACGACATAAATCGCAAGTTTTTTGTTGCTCTCTTTCTTTCTTTTTGATAACAGTGCTGAATGAAAGAATTGTTGGACATTAAAAAGGGGATGGGCTCGTAATAAAAATTTGATTTTACGACTTTGCGCAAAATTGAGTTTTGTGTCACTGAAAAGAACACGAATGGAATAATTTTCAAAATAAAGTTGCTCACTTTCGTCGCGTCCTGCCCGAACTTGACCAGTATCGTATCAGAAGTATAAACGTTTCATTTGGCGCTCAACTTACATAATCTTACATTTTACTCCTCGGGGTGAGAATGAAATTGCACGTTTCCGAAATTGAATCAAGCGAGGCGCTTTGGAAAAATTGATCACAATTCCGGCGCAGCGCCGAGGAATGCAAAACTCGAGTTCGAAAACGTACAAAAGAGAAAAGAAGTAACAAGGCAAAAGGAGGAGTGGAGGCTCTTGGGGAGCGAGAGTGGAAGCTCAAAGATCCGAAGTGCTCAGCTTTAAGGCCGTCCTATTCAGGCCGCGCGCATCGATAGTATATCGAGGAGGGCTTTTGGGTTTGCGCTCGAGGCGCTCGAACGGAGGGCGATATTTAAATGCGAGGAAGAGGAGAACAAAGTTGACTTTCGCAATGTAGGGCGTAAATGAAAAAAAAAATTCAATTCATTTAAGTTGAATGTACTCTGAATATTTGGAGATAAAGTGCAAAAAATTCGGTTATTTCATAAGGACTTACAGTAAAACAATATATATAACTTGCTTTAAAATTTCAAATATTATGCGGCAAAAGGCCAATTTAACGCACGAAACATCAGGTGTCGTAAAGAGGCGGAGAATTTTGAAGGTATTTTAGAAGCGGACGCGCCCAACACTCGAGATCCGGAGTCGGGCATCTTACCTATCAGCCTGGCAAGTTCCGCAGTTCCCTTGTCCTCGGCGGGCGCAAGTCGCTACCGAGTTTACGGTATGTATACATCCGCAATCGGTTTCCGATAGCGGTCCTCAGAAATCGAATGTACTGCTCTCTCCGGATGCAGATAAATAGCGCTCGCTCCGGCTCGCTCGCACATCCCGAAAGTAGGCGGCGGCGGGAATTAGATTGCCCCGATATAGGCGCATTTATAAACATTACATTTGCATGGTGACGAGGATTTCATCCGATAGCCGATCGATTTTTCTCGTCGCCGAAATTGGGTATTGAGAAATTCAATAAAATTGCCCGCCCCTGCCATTCCCCTTCCGCCTGCGCCCCTAACGTGCGCCCCTGCGTGCGCCAACGGAATTTTCGCCCGGATTCGGCGCTTTATTGATTAGCTTCCAAATTTCAGTTTCTATTTTTATTTTCCTCATTTCTACCCAATAATTTTCACTATTTTTAGAGAAGCGTTTTTAGTTACAGAAATTATCTGCATCAAGAGAATCAATTGTCCCTGAGCATAAATTGGCCTGTCTTACAGAATAAAGATTCTATTTACGCTTGCCGAAAAACCAATCTAAAAAATGGAAATTAAAGTCAGCTTTCAGCCGTTAGCTAAATAGGGCAGAACAGCATCGGGAAAAACGAGCGAACATTGAGCAAAACAACAAAAGCGCGCACGATAAAACCTTTCGAGCGCGGCGGCCGGCAACGACTAATAAACACGCGCGAAGTAGCGCGAATTCCAGCGTCGACGAAATTGGATGATCGCCACCCGAGGAATCTCGGATTGTATATCCAGGTGGGGCCTGTTTGCGAGAATTGATTTGAATTTAGAGTTGCTATTCAATCGATTCCTGCAGGAATGCTTAGCCGATGGCCGTTTTAGTTTAATAGAATTTCAGAGCGAACTGATTTTATTATATGGCTCAAAAAAATTCTATTGTTTTAAAAAAATAAATCGCATAATGATCGCATGGAAAAAATTGACCAGGCAATAAAAATAAGTTATCGGAAAAAAGCGACATATCCTTCCGTTTTCGGTGAATTTTTTAAAATATTCATCGTTAATAGGTGCGCATATTGTGCAAAAATACCCTAGTAGATTATATCGCAGTAATCCTGAATTCTTTTCACTTGTGCAACCAATGGAAAAATCCAGCTCGAATACTCTTTCTCTCCGGGAATCTGTCGATATTCGATTTTCATTCATATCAACAATTTGAAGCGATAAAGCTCACCGAAATTCTTTTAATCCAATCGACTAAAATCGTGGAATCCATTTCAAATAATAGTCAACCCATTAAAATTTCAGCGAATACCTACGTATTCTAGAATCTATTAGACGTTTAAGCCTTTTTATGCAATATTTTTCTAAAGTATTAGTTTTATCAAAATTGTTAAAACAGATTAAATTGCACTGTAATCTTTGCAAAGCAGACGTTATTGTGTAATGCATTAACTTTGTGTAAACAAAGCTTCTAGTAATAACGAAACCCAGCACTTTTAATGAATTCTCCGAAAATGTCCTGCGTTATCATCTCCCGTGCGTATATCAACGAATATTTTGTAATTCAATAGCAATAATATTATGCATTGCACACAAAGATGCAGAATTGAAGCAGCAGCAGTCGTGCAACGGAAATGCTTTAATTATTATTTTGCATTCCTAATGCTTCATTATCTGAAGTGGACCGGATTCCTTGGAATCGAATGCTTCTTATAAAAATACGTCTTATTGCGTGATAAAATTTTCTGGAAAATAATTTTAATAATAATTAAATTCGTTTTTACGTTTATATTTTCTGAATCTAGTTTCTTCAACTTTATTAATCATTGATGATTAAATTATATTATATTTTCTGACTTAAAAACTAGCTTGTTCTGCGTGCAGAGCTTTAAACTTGTCGAAAAAAGATTCTGCCTTTAGAAAAATTGCGAAAAGAAAGAAAAAGTCTTGAAATCGATAGCGAAAGTGCAAAAAAGGCCGCACGAGGTAAAAGACAAATGTCTCTCACTTCGTCGAAGAAATTCGCCATCTCTGGAGCGTTCCATCCGCTGTCCCTTGCGCCTCGCCGTGGACGAATGCTCGTCACGCAGCCGCTGCCAGAGAGAAAGAGAAACGTGCGTAAGGCGGTTGATGGAATTAAGCCGCGCGAACGAAGGAGAGTAGCTTCGGCTTTCCTCCCGTCGCCGTCATCGTCGAGGAGCCAGCAGGAAAACTTTGCAGCGGGGAACATCCGGTCAGCGACGCGTGCCAATGAGAGTAGACGTAATTAGCGTGCTGAAAAGCGGCCGTTGCTATTTTCAAGCGCACTTGCCTCTATAGACCTGTAGGTGTATAAATAATAGTTTATTTCTTAACCCTTTCAAATGGGAATGAAAATTATCTCTGCCAGTCGCAAACTGTTTAAACTTCCCATTCAGCTTTTAAATAGAAAAGCGCCCGCAATCGAATCATCCGATTCAACAAATAATAAAAAAAGCCCGCGAGTCAAGCTAAAGCGTATATCCTTTCTCGCGTGAAGCTTTTGGCGAAAGGACGGACAATAAAAAACATGCGTACGCGCCATTCATCCGTCCGATTGTTAGCGAGTCTTTTTCTTTCTCTCTTATTTTTCGGCAGTGGAGCTTGCACTGCAACGGTGTTTCGTGTCGCGAATGCGACCGCGCAAAAAGTCGCGAACGGATCGGGAGAGAAAGAGATGCGATAGCACGTAGTAATAAAACAATAGCTTGTGATTACAAGGCATTAAAATGGATCTCCCATTGAATTTTGAACTTTTATATGCTATTCACTGGTTAAAATTTCTCTTTTAATCCTGGCTATTTTATTAATTAAACAGTCTAGAATTTCAGAAATGATACGATATAAGCTCCGCAGGAAGAGACGTAAACACATAAAAAGGCAGCAGTAAAAAGTAACACGTAAAGCACGATTTAAAAGAATTTATTTACCCGGGGAGTCGGAGAAACTGAAAATAAGGATGTAAAGACTGTCGTCGCGTTGCAAAGCCGAAAAACGAAGGATAAAAGTAAGGCAGCGCTCGAGAGATGTAAAGCGCGCAGTTGGGCCAGACAAAAAGAGCAAGCTCTCTCATGCGTCGTCGCGACATAAACCGCGCGTATCGAGTCGCGCGATAAGCGCCTACAAAGATAAATCGACAGATAAAGGCCTGCTTCAGGTGCGCGCGCCTTTTCCTCGGAAAAAAAGGCGCGAAAGCATTTCGGCGGAGTCGTAAATCAGCGCGCGGTTATTATTTAGGGCGCAGCTTTCCCCGAGTTCTCCCCCGCGCTGACGAGGGCTGCGGTGTATATTCCAGCGAGTTTTGCACGCACGGCGCAAGTGTCGTTTTATAGAAAGCTGCCGCAAAGTCGCGCGAAAACGACAACTTGCGTGCTTTCAACTGCGACCTACGCACACACGGTTTCGCGCCTGGCACGTCCAATCTCAACGCACGTATTCTCCTTTACGATTTTTATTTTCAGTCTCGAATTATAGTTTTAACTTTGCGGAACTCGCCTTGGAAAAATTAAAGATCATTTTCTTCGTTTAAATTTTTCTAAATCCGTTTTAAAGTCCTCGTAACCCAGAAAATGTAATATTGGAACATTTTTTTCTCTATAAAATATCATATTCTGAAAGAATTTGTTTTCAAATATTTCATTAAAAAATTCTGTAATTCTTAAGGATAGCCAGTAAATCTTCTGTAAAATGGGTGCGGTCGAATCTGTCATATAGAAGAGCAACCCAAAGCAGCGCGAGATTTGCTTCTCGGAAGGATCCGTGGAACGATTGGAAACGTTGCCTTCTGAGTAAATACCGCAGCAATGGAGGAAAAATGTTGAGCTCTTGGCTTTCTACCACCTCGCGCATTATGATTTTAAGCCGAAAACCTTTCGATTTATAAAATTTTTATTAGCTAAATTACAGCTTTAGAAAGTGAATAATATTTGAAAGCGTAAAAAGATAATCTTTGCTTTACCCATTCCGGGGCTAAATCTAAACGTGGAAGCTCAGCAAAATCGCACGTTGCTCGCATTTGCCCCGGGGTTATATATAAAACGGACCTCGTATAAACTTTCCCATGTGAAAAGGCGGGGGAGGTGTGCATGCGTGGCATCGTCTGCGTATAAAGAGGAACTTGAACAATCGCACATGCGCGAGCTTTTTTGCGCGGCGCGACTCGCGCACAATATAAAAGTCACGCGGCGCCTCCGTCCCGCCGCGGATGAACGAACGGTTACGTGACTGTAATGTGTGCGTCTGAATAGCATAATATGAAGAGGATTGAACTCCCGTGCGTTACTCTTTTCTATCGGACGCTCGCTCTTTTAAACTTGCAATTAAGCATAAACGAATGGGGATGTTTACATGAGTAACGTTTCAGGGCTTTGAAATAAAATTTTAATTACAGGTGGACCCCGTTTAATTATTCGCGAGAAAGTTATTTAATGGCGAAAGATGGTTTTATCAGAGAATACGTTTATGATTCGTATGCACTAAAGTTCTAATTGTTAACGAAGCCTCGAGTCGTGGATCGGTATGTTTAAAAATAAGCACCAGTTCGTCCGTCTGTTCTCTTGGAGCAATACATAGTGGATAAATTCATGGAATATGCACAAAAGTGCGTCGCTCGTTTCATTTTTTCGCACGCACGACCGAAGAGAACAAACTCGATAAACAAAATAGGAACAAACAGAAAAGGAAAAAATGGCAATAACAACGAGACTCGTATGAATCGTCCGTCGCTGCGCAGTTTTTTTTTCTATTGTGGTTCGCGAGCAGGAGTTGGCGATTTGTATTTTTGATGCGAGGCTAAAGTTCCTTATTTTTCGCCGCTTCACCAGACCTTTGCATTGGAGCTTTTCGGTGCGCGTACAGGAAAGTGGTTATAAATTTTAACGAGGATTTTTCGCGACCTCCGCTCTGGCAATTAATTTAGACGCTCTGCTTGTAGGAAAGTTTGCATTTTTTTTTTTTTTTTTTTTTTTTTTTAGAAATAACTTTGGTGCACGTTAACGTTTATTATCCTTCCTACGTAAAATATGCTTTTAAATTATTTTCAATCTACAATTACAAGCGTTTTTTCCTTACTTTCTTCGAAAAAAACATGTACAGTTTTAATTAATAAAAGCCTATCAAAGCTCTTACTCTCATCTCTTTAAAACAACTCTCATAAAAAGCCGCACAAAAACAAAAAACAGAATCTTTCTCATAAAGTCGAAACAAGACTCATCATTCAATCAAGTGCCGGGCCATATCTTCGCGGTCGATTTGTCCGAGGCACTCAAGGCTTACAGAGCTTATCGCGCTCTTATCCAGCCGATTGGAATCTCTGGCCAAGTGAATGATTGCCATCCTCTGCGTCAAAAGCGTCAAAAATTCAGGCGGGCTCTCCCTTTTTCCTTAATCGGTCGTATTGGGACCGGAAGTGCTTCTCCTCGCGGGAGAGTGAGAGAGAGAGAGAGAGAGAGAGAGAGAGAGGAAAGCATAATAACCCCAGCGTGTGCGCGCATGTAGGCGTTTATCTCGGCAGTGGCGCTTATAAGCCGGCCGAGCCATTATGCCCATCTGCGCGCACGCCGCGTAACAAGCCGCAATTGAAATACCTTGCTCTCGGGGCTTAGCTTTCCGTGTGTGTGTGTGTGTGTCGGTGTGCGTCCCGGTTTCTCACACGGAGGGCGTCACAATTGGCTTTATTATACGGCGACGCTGCTGTCCAGTGGTACGGACGATAGCTTGCTGCTGTGTTTTCGTTGCGGTCGAGTCCGCGCCTGTTGTTGGGAATTGATTTCGCTTGTTTTTCGCAGCTCTTGCTTCTCGTGTGTGAATTTGTTTAGGCCATTGGAGATTTAATTAACGGACTAATTGAATTTGCCCGATTTTAATATTAACTTATTAGTTGGCTGATTTAATTCGCTACCGCTAACAACACTGGCGTCGATAATAATTTATACATTTTTTGCAATTCTCGATCTTGAATCTGGAAGATGGATCTCTTTAAATTATCTTCGACTACCTAACGATGATGAATGATCTCTTTAAAGAAATATAGTTTCTGAAGCAAAATAATGTTGAAGAAGCGATCCTGCACCTTGTAGTAGATTACACAGACAGAGCAAACGAATTGCAGCAAATCGCATTAACAAATATTCCGGGTTCGCATCTCGTATTCCTGCGCGATTAATATTATCGGCGTCGTGCATCTTGCCGGCGTTCGCGTAGAAAGCTTTGCGTTGGAAAAACGTGAGGCACGATGCCATCTCCAGCCTTTCGTCATGCGCCGGCAAACATCTCGTCACGCGAAAGCGTATACAAATATGTACTCTCGTCGATGGCTTACGGACACACAGAAAGACGCCTCGCTCGATGGGTATCTCGAGGAAGGATTGCAATCGCCGGCGAGTTGAAAATTCGTTGACGTGCATATACGCGAGCGATCGGCTTTTTTCGAGGAACGGCTTCAATGTGCCTTGTTTGCTCTGGACTAACATGGGAGACTCCCTTTTCTTGCCTTTTTCCTCGTTGCTCAATCAAGAGCCGCGGCGTTAATAGTTTTTCGGAGCTTTTCATTTTGCAAATGCTAGTTTTTCGGGGACCGGTGGAAAGTCAAGCGTTTAGAAAAATTCGAAACTTTTTATTTACTATGCTTTTAAAAAATAGGTAATTAATGGTAACATAGCTGTGGCCAGTTCATTCAGAATAATGAGATTCCCGACCAGCCGATAACTGTGTATATTCAGTTACTAAGAGGCAGGAATAAGTATCAGTCAATAACTTCTCGAAAGTAATCTTTGTCATTTTCCAAATGTGATACGAATAGTCCACAAGTGCCATTGACTCAAAAGCCTCTTCTTTGAAAACAACCTTCTCGTTAGTATTCCATGTACATATTATACTTGAAAAAGTCTCTTATTCAGAACCTCATTGTGTTTACTATGACTTTAATATTCAGTAAATCTACAGAGCATTAAATATAGAAAAGATGTTTTATGAAGCATTTTATTCTGCTGGTTAAAAGAGAAATCATTTATCAAATAAGTAATTTTATTTTGACGAATCGAGTATTAAAAAGTTAAAATTGATAAAGCAAAGGACGCACGTAGAAAAGATAAAGCAAGAGCGAGAAAGGGGGAGAGAGAGAGAGAGAGAGAAACAGAGAGCGAACGAGCGAATGAGAGACGTAGAAGAAGATTGCAAGCGGAAGATTCACAAGCTCGAATCGTTCGCCCGGTCGCTCGTCTTTCACAGACTGGGAACGAGCTCTCCTCGCAAAAGCAGCAGCAGCAGCAGCAGCAGCGGCAGCAGCGCCGGTAGTAGCCCCGAAATTAAAGATTCGTCGATCGGAGATATATACCGCTCGCCTTACGAGAAAAGCTGTTACCCGCCGAGAGGGAGCTTGAATTTAGTGGATGTCTCCGGCACAGCTCCTTCCCGCGAAGGAGATTGAGGAGAGCCCGGGGACCGGCGTCCTCCTCCACCCCTCCGAATGTTTAGATCGCCGATAGCCGTTCCCTCGCAAAACTTTGACCCTCACGCCTCCTTATTCGTAGCCGAGCTCAGACGCACGGAGATATAAACTTGGGGAGAAATTGTTTTAAGGAGCCTCTTCGTAACTTAACGCTCCGATAGCCATCGGAGCCTTAAATACGGGCTTTTTGCCTTTCTGCGCAGCCACATATTTGAGGCTTTTTTAAGCGCTCGTTGCGTATCTGAAGGAGGCCAGATCGATATCTCGATTTCGGTGGAAAAAAAACTCTGGTAAACAAAATTTCAGAGTTTGATTTATTATTATTTCGTATTAATTACGGGGCGCGCTTTATCTGTCGATTAATAATGCGCCGTCGCCCCCGCAAAAACTCTTATTTCCAATAAGCTCGGTAATTGCGTTACGATTCATTAATCAAGCTTTTTAACGCGCATATTTTAAACCCTTCAGCCCGCTCGAAAATCATCGACGCCCCTCGGCAATCAACTTGGAGATTTCGAATCCAATCAAGCCTCCGCCTCCTGCGCACTTTCCTCTCTCTTTCTAATGATTTCGTTGGAGCGCCGAGAGGCCAGGCACGCCAGGCTCGCCGTTGTCGCATAGCTGTCCCGCATATTTCACGTGCCCCGCGCACAGGGAATCGATCGCGTCGAGGGGATGAATATTTTCGCTGCCGCCGCCGCCGCCGCCGCCGAGCTCTTCTTTATTCTGGAACACGGCTTTTTTTCGAGCCAGCAATTTTTCATGCACGCGGACAAGGATATTCGGAAACGTCGGGGAATTTCATCTTGCTCGAGGTGCCTGTCGTGGTTTTGCGCAATTTTGTCGGACGGGAATTGTATGGGATTTAGCGGAGATTGCGGTGGGAGAACGACTAATTTTTAGTTAGAGGGGAATAAACAGATAATTAAATTTCTTTGCGAAGAAAGGAGCATTAATTGAGTATAGAAAGGTAGACAGTCACCAGAGAATCTAGAAATTATGGCCATCATATTGTATCATTTGCCGTCTAAAATTATGAATCTCGCCTGCAGTTTATGACCGCAATGCAAAATATGATTTTTTAAAGGTGATAGTCTTTAAAGAGCTTTGAAAGGCTTATTAATGCATTCATAACGTTTCTTCATCAATAGGTATTTTTCCTCACAATTAATTTCCTTTGATTCGATTGAAACTGTACACGTGTATGCATTCATATAAAAACAGAAAGCACTTGGCGATTCACAGCAATAAATTCAAAGACAATGTTGGTACTCCTCTAATGCCGAACGAAAGAAAGTTTTGTCCGCAAACTGGAAAAAGCTCTAATATTCCTTTCAGTCCGTCGTCATTAATTATCCTCTGGCAGAAATTACAATCAGAGAAATTTTTCATTAAACAATAAGATCCATCGCGCACGTCGACGACAAAGTCGATAATTAAATTTCTAACATACCTATCCTAGGGAAGCTTCGATATGATAATTAAAACTGCGGGCGCTTCGTCGCATAAAAAGCGATAAAACCGGGCATTAACGTCCGGGACCGAAAATTATTGCCACTAAGGACGTAAACAAGGAGGGACTTTATACTCTAAGCGCCGCGGCGGTTCTCTGCCGCAAAAGTTTCCGCGTTCATCGATTCGAGCGCCTCGCCATTAGTCAGAGAGAGCAGGCTTGTGTGTACGAGTTATTCATTCGGCTCGATGCCGCTTTCTCTGTCCGCGCGAGCACGATGAAAGGCGTAGCCGAGGGAAGATGCAATTAACGCTGGACGAGCGCGAGATCATTGCCGTACGCAGAACCCGTAATTAATGAACTTGCGCCTTTCTCATCGTTTTCATACTCCTCACCCAGCGAACGAATCTGCTTTTTTACAGGTTGCCGTTTCATCATTTTTTAGCTTAGGCATTCATTAATCTCCGGCACTCTTTATCGATGTTCAATTATTTATTTTTAGTTTCCGCGAGTAATTGCAGGCTTTTACTGAATTCAAGAAATTACGATCATTAATATCAAATTCTTGTATCCGTTTCAATCCCGTAATTGTTTCTTTTTTTCTGTTTCAGGTAAGCATTTCTTGAGAGTTGAGAGAGAGAGAGAGAGAGAGAGAGAGAGAGCTACGTTTGCTCCCCGTAAGTCCAAGGAATTTAAATATTTTCGTAAAATTTAAAAATTTTTCACAATTTCGCCGCGTTCACCTGCGCTTTTGAAAATCCTGCAGTCACGAGTGCGCATAAAACGGCTATAAAATAACTAACGCGAATTTACAAAGCTATCGGCGCAAAGATTTAGCACAAGGATCCTATCCCCGTGGAATAGCGTAGATTAGCCGTGGATTAGCCGGGAATTTTACACGAGTTCTCGGCAGCTCGCGCATCGATCCTTGAAAACTCGGGCAGCGAGCCTCGCAGGCTTCGTTACCTGCATCTGAATAAATCGGCGAGCCCTCGGCGTCTCGGAAAAAGCCGAGCAGGCACATACGCACGCAGAAAGGTAAATGCCGGTAAATAGCCAATCCGCCAGGCAGTCGAGCTCAAAATCCCCGCTCCGAAACAGCTCATCCATCAATCTCTCCTCTCTGGCTCGGGCTGTTATACGCAGGGACGATAGCGCTCGCGTCGCGCGCAGCTTCTACCTACACCTGCGCTCTCTCCCTGCCTCTCCGACGGGAGCTTGATTAATGATAAAGCTTCGCGAATGGACCCGATTGATCGTCAATCCTCGCTTCCAGAAGCACCGACTACGGGGCTGTTGCGGAGCGGCTATTGTAGCTAATGCGCAGCGGCGCGCGTGCTGTGCAAGGAAAAGGATGCGCTGCATGCAGGATGACGAGCTCGCTGAGGCTTCCGTTCTTCCGTTCCTTGCGCCTCTTTTAGCCGAATTAATCCAGTGCTTTATATTAATAAATTCAACTGCTTTTCTAACCAATACTTTAGAGACAGGTTAAATTTAGCAATGTTAAACTCGAAGGAAAAGTTGAGCGTTTCAATAGAAGCGTTTCTCCCCCAAAGTAGGAAAAACTAACTGAAATGAGAACTAACAACATAGTTCGCAGACCCTAAAGCATCCCATTACCTTATCGGAACTACTAACCAAGACGGAAGCTCGCTTCGAAGTAAGTAGTAACAAGTACTCCCGTCTCGCTCCCGCTTCACTTATCAGGCAAGATTTTCCAGCTGCTCACGCAATTTTGCCCGCAGCCCCAGCCACAATGCGCTGCTCTTAAACTTGCGGCCGCTCTCTCTTTCTGGGGGCAAAGCGAGCTTTCTCTATCAAGGCGAGATAGAGAGGGAGAGTTGCAGCTGATTAGCCCAAGGAAGCAACAGCAATTTCGAACTGGGCGTGCAGCTTAGCCACGGAGATAAGCATGACGAGGAGGAGACGAGGGGGAGTTGCACGAGGGGTTTACGCGAGTAATTACGTCCAAGTTTCGGAGTTTCGCGGGCCGCTCGGTTCCGTTCGGTTAGCCTCGCGCCGGGCTCGCTTATACCGATCCCTCCTTTATGTCTTGCTTCGCACCCTCGCGTGATCTTCGGCCCGGGGGTTCGCGTGTTCCGCCCGCTCCCGAATTGTTCCCATTGAGAGTAGGCTGCCGCCACTATCCGCCCGGCGCTTTCAATTAATTATGCTGAGTGGACCTGGCTGCGGACGATTGATTGGCTCCTGCCGATGATCGGCTGCACTTGGAGACGCGCGCGATATATCAGCTTTTCGAATTTCGAGATTGCAGCCTCAGTAGCCGTGAAAGTTAACAAAAGCAATCGGTCGATCGATCAATCGTGTATCGTCTGCCGCATTGAGCCAATATTAATATCGGCCGCCGTCCGCGGGCCACGGAGCATCTGCCTCGAATCTCTTTCTTTCCTTTCCTTCTCTTCGATGAGGCCAGAGGCGGTTCAGTGTCACGGTTACCAGTGTGCCGGTGTGCCGTTACACGCGCAGCTCCAGCCATGCGTGATGTTATAACGCGCATTTACGTGGGTACGCGACAATCGGCAATTTGCATGTGCGATGTTACACGCGCCCGTGCTTTTTATTGCGGCTCTAAATTACGAGGCGCTTGTATTGACGCCGATTCCGCGTGTTTATGCAGATTAGTCGTCGCGAGAATTTCTGAATATTCAGATTTTTCCTCGGCCTCTATTCTCCTCGCGGAATACATAGTAATTTCCGACATTTTTTTTAAATCGATATAAAACTCCACGGTACACAGCATAAATTACCTAATGCATCGGTAATGCATACTGTTATTAATGCGTGCATCATCATTCATTTTAAATCAATAGACGACATTGAAAAAATTAAGAAAAACACGTTCCTACCGGGAGTACAGCTTCTCAGGTGTACCCAATATCTCTCATATCAATCTCGGATGTAAATTAGAAACTAGTAATAATTCCGAGCGCAAGATCCCATCGATAAATCAATTCCTACAAATCCATAAAAAGAAGTAATCCAACCGTGAAAACCAGTCTCTCTCTTCCAAGCCAACGTGCACACCTCCCTCTCGTAGTCCACAAATCAAACTGCCGGTGCTGCTCACCCAATTCGATCTCGATCAGCCGGTATATAACCTCTCGAAGACTGAAAAAAGCAGGAAGAAAAAAAAGGACAAAAGGATACACACGAGGCACGTTAAGGGCCGCGGTAGTTCGTAAAGCGACCTAATTACCGGGGAGCTTTCCTCTCGTTTAGCGATCGCTATTTCGCGATTGCGGCTGTGGGCAGCCGTTAATCTTTACGAGTTAGCTCTCCCGCCTAATGCCCGGGCATTTTTCCCTATTTACCGCGGCTGCTTTAATGGAGGTGACATGGGAAAGGACTCACCGCGAAATAAACGCCGAGGTGAGGAGAAACACGAGAGAGGAACAAAGAATCGTAAAATCTCGTAGCGGGACAGTCCTCGGAGTGTATACGTGGGGGGAGAGATCGCAAAAACACTGGGAGAATCGTAAAAGAAGAAGGGAGGGGAGAAGGGCTACCGATAAGGAGGAGTAGCTTGCGGAGGGCTCGAAAAAAAAACCGGGAGAGAGGAGAGCAACTCGAGCAAATACGTTCGTTTACGACCTCGTTAAAGTTGCGGGGCTCTTTCTCTCGCGCGATCTTTAGTAATTTCATTAATGTAATCTCCTTCTCTTTGCCTCTCGCTCTTTCTCGCTCTTTGCTACCGGAGCCTGTGCCTGTCCTTCTTCCGCGGATTTATGTAGTTTTACTTTTTTCCTTTATTTTTCTGGCTGTAGTTCTACTTTTTTTTTATCTCATTTCGATAATGCCTCTAATATAAAATAGAGCTTTGCGTTATTACCTCATCATTTTTGTAGCGCCATAAAAAACTGTATATTACTAGCATATAAACGTGTTCGCATCGAGTATACCTTTTCGTGAATTTCAGTAATTCGGATTTTTATTTTTTAAGCCCTCTTATTTACTTTAAACTATAAACAGATTGAATGGTGGTACAATAAAGCTTGATTTATTACTCCAAAAAGGGATTCTGTACCGGTTGTTTTAACATGCACAAACGTATGGATCGCTCCTGTAGATTTCTTCTTTCTTCGGTCCCTGAATTTCCATGGCCAGTGCCGAGCGGTATAGCGGTGCAAGCGATATTATCGGCGCCCAAAGGCAAATGCTCTAATTAACGCACGGCAGAAAGTGAATCAGTCGTAACGGTGCGTCGATTTGAGCTCGTTAATCGATCGGACCAGTTCTTTTCTGCCTTTATCTTAGACCTGCTCTTATTTTCTATACGAGCATTCCTCGTGCACTTATAAGGTAAAATTCTAGCCTCCTGAATATATTTAGTGCGCATAACTAGGCAATTAAACGCCTTCCGAGAATTAATTGTCAGCGATCGGTGTCGTCGCCTTATCAGATTGTGAGTAGTAAAGTTTCGTCGAATGTTGGTGTAAAGGGTAATTTTGAAATAGCTTCAATTAACACCCATAATTAAAAAAGAAGTTTAAATAGGAGTTTCCTGCGTGCAAAACGTTGACATTAGCCGCAATTAAACAGCGTCACAACAAGCTTAACACCCGATTAACCCTGCAAAGAAAGCCCCGTGCTCTGCGTTTTACAAGCTATCGCAGCAAAACGCAGAGCGTGCGCAATCTCGATGTTATCTCCCTCTTCACGCAGGCAGCAACAATGCAAGGATCCTCCGGCAAAGCCAGTAAAAGCCGAATAAACGATGTTCACCGGAAGGGACTCCGGGCGGAAGGGGTTGAAAAGCGGGCTCCTCTCGGCGCGATCGGCTCCTCGAGCCCTGCGAGCATTAATAACAGCGAGGGGGCGCGATTATCGGCGCTCTCGAGAGGGAGCTGAGTTTCGCATGACGCACGTCGACTTCCGGGGGCTGGGCGCGATAGTCGCCGCCGACGACCGAGGAAGACCGATATAATTTCGTGCCCGCCGCCCAGCTGACTGACCCTCTTCCGCTCTAAGCGCTATCTTTCTCTCCCTCGGCGGAGCTCGTTTTACGGGATTTTCGCCCCGCAGTGCGTCGAAACGCTCGGCTGCAATTTAAAGCTAAGCAGTTAAGACCTGGGGAATTAGTTTTCAATGAGCGTGAAGCCGACCTATCTGTAATTGATTTTTGGCTTCACCATGTTTTGGGGACCGCCGAATTTCCTCGGTGTACTGGAGTGCGCCTGCGCCGGAGGTTATTACTATTGCTTGTGGGCTCATTTCGGTGAGTAGGTTGCGGGAGATAATTAAAGTGGGCCGAATTTACGAATAAGTTTAAGCAGCAGCTGTCGGAATATATTAAGCAGTCAAACGCTGAGTTATAGCCATTCTTTTGTAATAAATGAAATTTCAGGACAAAGTTCCGAGGCGAGCTTTATTTATAACACACTAGGAGCGATTCAGTCATTAAATGCAAAGTAGTTTGTAGATTGATGCCTTGTTTACAACACGAGCACTCCAGCCGTTTAATTTCAAAACTTCAGGTGCATAAAAGTAAAAGCGACATTAGCCTTTAACCCGAGCGAATTTGCATCAGCTGTTGAACCCGCTATTAAAAAAGCCGAGCTTTCAGAGCAACAAAGCTCCGCTTGCTAGTGTAAACTCTGACGCAGAGAGAGAGAGAGAGAGAGAGAGAGAGAGAGAGAGAGAGAGAGAGAAAGAGATTTAACAGTCACTTGGTGTATACAGTAAACTTTAATTATGCCCCTTGAGCCCCCAGCAATTCGGGCCGCGCGGAAACGCCCACTCAAAGAGGAGAGAGCTTGCGGTACACGCACGCTTTTTGGCCGAGGGGAAAAGAAACTGGCGCGATGAGACTAGATGGGGTATTGAGATACTTTTTGTTTTGGCTTCGCTCGCTTTTCACGAAGCTCTCTTTGGAGTAGGCTCGTCTTTCGCCGTGGAAAACAACGGCGAGACATTCCGCAGAGTTCATCTTGACCTCGGATTGAAAGACAACTATTTCGACTGCGTGCTATTGTATTCGACCGGCATTCCGACCTGGAAATAAAGAAAATGTGAAAGGCAAGCTCTATACCTTTTTGCGGGATGAGGATCTATTTTGAATATTTTACAAGCATACAAAGCGAAAAATTCTGCGTTATTCTTCTTCTATCAAGTTTTTTCTTACGGTTGAAAGAGCCCAATTACCTGTCAATAAGTGGATTTTAAATGCACTAATTTTTCAAAAGTTCATACATGTTGACTCTGCAGCAGATAATCTACCCCGTCCAAGAAGCAGAGACAAGACGCTATTCGCCAGTCGATTGACTATAGACTCTCACCTTCGCCCAGCCGTTTCTCTCCATCCAACTCCTCGATCGGCCTCGCGCGTGTCGTGTCTTCTTCGATTTCCGCGAGGCGACACCGGAAAACAGAGCGGCTCGGTTACTCGACGCGCGAAACTTTTCGCCGGAAAGAAGAAGAAGAAGAAGAAGAAGAAGTCTTTTCCCTCTCCCGGGAAATAATGAGATTTTTTCGCGGAACGCACCGGGGCCTCGCAGTAATAAGAATTCTTTGCCGAACTCTGAAGTGCGCAATATAAAGTGCGGCGCAACGCTCTATTTGGGGGAGAGGAAACAACGCCTGGGCTCTTCATTCGCCACGAATGGAATCGACCGATGTGGAGGAATTGGCAAGAGACGCGGGAACGGCTCGCGTCGCGCTGGAGAAGTTCCATTTCAGAGGAAGGAACCGAACAAGAAACCGAATTATTTCGTACTTGGGAATATCTTTTATTTAATTTGCTGGAGGTCGCTTGAAATGCCGATGCTTTTCAGGCGATCAAGTTTTCCAAGTCGGTAAATGATACTTTTGCATGCCTACATTAGCTGACTGATTCTAATGCACTGAATCAAAGTTAATCGATATAAATAGATTTTCCTGAAACTTTTAATGCATTTAATAAGCAAAGCATATTTAAGCAGATCAAGCTGGAATTTCGAATGAAAAATGTTATTTGATTTCGTGTATAAGCTGAAGCGGTAAGGAAATTGAGAAATCGCGTTGATACGTAGACGTATAGACTGGGGGACCGGCAGAGACATAAAAACGAACGACGCTCCTCGCGACAGAAAATACGTAAGACGAGCTCCGGTCGTTCTGGACATCTGTTGCTCTAACTCGGGAGCGTCTCCTGCGCTCCGCAACAAGACATTTGCATAATTATTATCCCGCTGCCGCGCCTCCGCCTTCGTCTTTCGCTTCCTCGATATTCGCAAGCGCTACTGTGCGCCGACACATAAATAGTTGATATTAAATTACGCCCGGGTATATTGCAAGGCGACTTGCGACGCTCCGTAAACCGAAAACTAAATTATTTAGAGTCCTATCCACGTACTGGCATTAGACCTCATTCTCTCGAATTACTTATTCATATATGCATTTTACATTTCTAATCTAGTTATTAATTAGTGCTCTTATAAATCAAACTCTCCAAAAACAAAACTTATGGCCGTGAAAGTTACAGCAGAGTTTTTTTACACTCGTAAATAAATATAATTAGGAAGCGATAACGAGGAAAACTATTTTCGTAGATATAAGAAGCCTCATATACAGTCGAGGTCACACTGAAATCAAATATATGGTTATTACTCTTGTAACAGAGTTTTTACGTGTCTGCAAGGTCTTTATTAGAAACGGGAAAACGGATGGAGTTCTCGGATTCACGTAGAAAAAAGATGTTTGCGCCAAGGGGAGGAGGGACGGCGAAGCATCGAAGGAAGTCCCGGTGGCTGTACGTTATGAGCCCTAAGTGCTAACAGAAAGTAAAGATTTTCCAAAGGCGATGGGAATTTCTTATTTTAGATGAGAAACCGTGTGATTTGTGGCTTTCGTCGTGATATTAAGGATTTTAACGAGTCGGCTTTTCTTTTTTTTTTTTTTTTAATATTTACTTTGTATTTCTTTGCACTTCTTTGCGGAAGTCCCTGTAAAGTAAGATTAATTATTTTATTAAGAAAGCTTCAATGTCGAGTCATAAAATTCTCTGCTCGTTCAATCTTGGCAATGGATTACAGGAGATAAATAGAATAGCCACTCGAAATTCCGGCGAGAATTATCACATTATTGTTTTATAAATTAAGGGAATTGAGCAGCTCTCGGGTATAAAAATTCAGGCACCTGCTGGCCCGATCTGCATAACTCGACGTAAAAGTCGCAATAAGTCCATTATGTCAAGACGTCGCGTCGTGGAAAGAGAGGCGCGAAAAAAAGGAAGCCAAGACCAGTTAAATCCAATTGCCAACTCCAGCCACTATCTCTCCTTCTCTCTCGCTCGCCTTTAGCTTATTCAATTCTCTCGCCTTTGCGAGGATTCCGATAAAAGCCTCGCGCGTCATTTATTTAAACTCGCCTCCATTTATTTAACGACGGAAAAAATAATACCGGCGAGGACGCGCCTGCGGACTCTGAATTCATTTTCCGGGAGAAAAGAGAGGAGCTGGGAGAGGCGGGGGTGGGGAGGTTGGACCTCCGGGGATTTCCCGCGTTTCTTTCGTCACGTATACGCTCCCTCGCGCTCCCTCGCGCTCCCTCGTCGCCGACTCGTCCGTCCTCCGTGCTCGGTTATAACGGGATGGAGGCGAGCCTGGAGGCAAAAAATAAGGCGGCTACTTATTGCTCTCTTCAAATGAGCTTTCTAAGCTAATTAGCCATTTTTCCTAATAAAGTGCCCTTCAAAATAAATAAGAGTTGGCAGGTATTTGAGGATATTTGAAATAGACCGGCAATTTTAAGACACCTATGAATTCACAACTTTCACTAGAATCATCGTTCGAGTGTTTTGAAGCCGCAGGCGTGGCATTTCTCGAATAAAACTGCATGCGCAAAAGAGAAAGGAAAGGGAGGGAGGGTGTCGAGGGCAAGAAAAAGAAAAGGAGCTTTACGAGAGCGAGAAAAAGAGTCAAGAGGAAGACGGAAGGAAATGAGGGGCCGGCGATGTGAACGAGTGTGGAACGTCGAGACGATCGCGAGAGGATAAATAGAGCTCTTGATTTTTCGCACCCGCGGCTTCTCGATGACGCGACACGTTTTCTCTCCGTCCCTCCTCACTTTCCCGAGCGCGTGAAAAAAGGATCGCTTTCCTCCTCGGCTACATGTGGGGCTGCGAAATTGCCCGCTATCATGGCCTCGTTTTTCTAACAACAACAGTCAAGTGCAAGAACGTTCTTTTTCTTGATGAATGTTTATCGAGAGGGCGAGGGTATTGAGGCCGCTAATGAAAAAGTGCTTATCGATCTCGCGCCAAGTGCCGACGAGCCTGATGAAATATAAACGATCTTTAGGAAATTAAAGTGGAGGACTCTTTTATACTTTGTAGCTGGAAGAGCTCAAACTTGTTTGAAATTTCTCAACTGTGACATACTTTTTGCATTTGCAAGTATTTTCTGCTTTCTTACACTCAAAGAGTTTAGTTTACCGTACATACACATAATGTAAAAATAGTTTCAAAAATTCATATTATACCTCTGCATTTTTATTCGATGATTTATAAAAATACCTTGAATAAGCAAACCCATCAGATATTTATTTATACCCTCAATTACGATGTCACAACTTGGCACATCGAGAGAGACGGATCACCAAAGATGCCAGAATCCACCCTTACAGTATTTACATAACCTTCCTCTGGCTTTTGCCACCGTCCTAAATCCTCATCCCTTATAGTTGGCGAGAAAACGGAGGAACGCATCGAGACTCTACGTATAAATGCTATCCTGGGGCGAACAAAGTGTGGGCCAAGCCACACGTCTTAAGGGATACTCGAGGGCTTTGATATAATTTTTCTTCGCGCCTAACGGGCCTATTTTTCCCGGCTCGTTTTCTTTGATCCAAGGCAGTATGCGACAATGCCGCATAGTAATTTTTACGTCCATTGAATTTCTTTCTTCGCTCATCGCTCTCACCTTTTTGCCTTTTATCTTTCTTTCTGAGAGTTTTTCTTTCTGCCGCTGCTTTTTTCTAAGTGAATCAGCGGTAAGTGCATCTGTATGTGCAGGGGAAACTGTTGCGTTTAGAAAAGAAAATTATAGAGTTGAGTAGATTTTAGTAAGTCATCGTGACTCTCGAGTTCACTCTGATACAAGCCTCTGATCCAAGATTTTTAAAAGAAGAATGAATTTTAAAAAAACCGACGCCTCACTGACTTTTGTCAAATCCATCTTTAGCACATTTAACCCGCCTACTTTTAAATTTCGTAATGTAAGAGTCAATTTTGAATAGCATTCGACTTAATCCCACTTAGCTCGGGAGCGTCGATCTCTATCTCCTCCGCTCTCGAAAATGTCTTGCTCGTATTCCATTCTCTCACTTACTACTGGCGCGCGATCGTGTGTAACCTCGATCGGGTGTCAAATGATGTGCACAGAATGGACTGGAAAGAGCCGGCTGCCGGTCCATTATCGATTCGCCCCTCCCCTCGCAAGGAACAGAGTCGCGCGCGCGAATACAAAGGAGGAAGACGAAGCCGCGCGACAGAAAAAGAGAGAAAAACGAGTAAGGGCCGCGGCGCGCGCGTGACGGTTTAATAAAAACGCGCTCTATGAACTCTCCCCAAAAGTACCTACGTGAACCATTACGAATCGCTTTAACTTTGCTGTCCCGTGCGAGAATAAAGGATTCTCCCTGGCCTTTTTCAGCTGACTCTTGTTTAATGCGCTCTAAATTGCTGGGGAAAAAACTGCCCTGGGGTAGATGCGTTTTTTTCCATTCGCAGAATCTATTAGCTTCTGGAACGTGGCTTTTTTAACCTTTCTTGCTTTGTTGAAATGCCTGTCAATGCGTAGATGATAAATTGATTTTTTTATTTCTTTTGTTGAGTTATAGTTAAGAGATGAAATAGACTCTGTTACTTCTTTATTGCCGGGGTGAATGTTTTTCGCGAAAAAGAAAGAAAAACTTGTGGCGCAGTACTAAAGAAATGGTAATTAAATCAAAGTATCGCGAAAGTTCAATTGCCCGAGGCGTCGTAACATTACGGACACGTCATTCTGATCGCGATCACAAAGCTCTCATTTACAAGGCGCAACTGGCTCGATCGCCGCAAGAGAGAAGAGAGAGAGAGAGAGAGAGAGTCCGGCGCGTATAGCTTTCAATTAAAGCTGATTGCCACTTTCAGACGTCGCGTCTCGAGCTCACGTGGTGTCGAGCTTCGCGTCAAACGATAAAAGGAAAAGTGCAGAGCCCCGAGAGAAGACTCGATCGACGTGAAAGTAGGGTGAACGATAAAAAAAAATCGGTGATGAATTGGCCCGAGTTGTTTTTCACAGAACTGTGGGTTAGCCGTCTGAATGGCCAGCTTGTATTTTTAAAACAGTATTTTTCAATCGAATAAAATTCTTGCTATTCATCGCGGTAAGAGAGTTTTCCAATGAGTGTTGAAGCAGACAAAGTAAGCTCCATTCCGATTGATATTGGCCCGAAAAGTGCATTACCCAAAAGTGGAAGGAGCTGCCATTACCGGGGGAAAGTCATGCGTGCGCTCGTAGGAATGATAATAAAGCCGAGGGAGGGGCAGGTTTCTTGCGCAGGGCATGCGCCGCGCAAACAAATATTTTTCATCCCCGAGTGAGAGCTCGGAGGAAGAAGAAGTGCGCGAAGGAGCCTTTCTCGCAGCGAACTTTCGTATTTTAAAAGACCCGAGCGAGCGCACGTCAGGAGCAAAAGTTGCGCTCGGATAAGAAAAGGCATGCGGGCGTTCGCTCCTATCTACATAATCCAATATATGTATGCGCGCCGCTTCGCTACTCGTACGAGAATCGTTTGTTGGAGGATTTCTATGCTAACCGATCGGCTCCTCTCTCCCTGACCCGAGTCACACCAACCCCCTCTCTCCCTTTCTCTCGCTCTTTTTACGGATCGGCTATGGGTAAGGGCCTCAGCGCAGTTCGACATCTGGCCAACAGTCGAGAGCCTGTGTGCATAAAGTCTGCTCTACTCCCTCGCTTTCGCTTTATCTCGGGCTGTAAACAGTCGAGGATCGGGAGCTCCCCAATTAAGTCTTATTTACTTCGCTTTTTCGGCTGCCTCGCTCCGGGGATCGTTAATGCGATGATGCCTTGCAGTCGGGAGATTCGTCGTTGAGATTCCGAGAGGATCGTTTTAAAATCTTTCATTATCGCAAAAAGGCAAGTGAACTTGGCCCCCTAAATCTACGTTTTACATGCAGGCTAACGATTTCTATTGTTTCGAAGGAGAAAGAGTAGCAGCAGCGCCGCGCGAAAGTGAATATATGGCCAGGCAGAGGAGAGAGTATCCGAACGATCGCGCGTCCGTTCGCTAAATGTCTGCATAATTCATGGTCGGGCGCTTGGCGCGATTTTCCGGCCGCGAATCATTATTATGTTGAAGGGCCTCGGCGGCGGCAGTGCCGATGACGCTCTTTAAGGGAGATGAATTACGAGCCTGATAATTCACGAACCGCGGCCGCCGTGTCTGTTTGTCTCTTTCAGTGCACACCGCGCTTGATGCACTGGAATCATCGTATTTGCGGACGAGCCTCCACCGGAATGTCTTTCTTCGCTGCTGCCGACTGTAATGGAATAGCTTTCTGCGGTGGCGCTAAAATTTGCCTCGACGTTTTCACTCTTGCGTAATGATGGATCGTGGATGTTCGGTGTTTTTTTTATTTTGCGCGACAATCACAGATTTGTCTTTCGTGTCGATCGCGATGCTTCGAAAATAAAAAATTATTTTCTTCCATTCAAACTTTAATCGAATAATCGTCCACTGGATAAATTTACTTAAAATTGAATCTGAAAAATAGAGCCTTGTGCTGTTTTTTGAGTGAGAGAAAATGAAGCAACATATGAACATGTATGAAATACTGCCGCTAAAAGTTGAAGTGAAAAAATGATTGTTCTGAATTCTTGGAAACTCCGTATAATAGTGCACTCGATCCCTAATTTCACCCTCTCTTTGTCTCCAGGCAAATTCAAACTCAAACTCTCTCGTTGCCTACTGGTTGCTCGTTAGCGAGCTGTTCTCTCCGCTCCTCCTCACCCTTAATGCTCGCGTTACTCGATATCGGCGCGTATATACGCGCGTGAGCTGCTGTATAGTTTCGCGTACCCTATATATAAGCACCGTTAATTACCGCTCGCCGCTTAAAAGAGAGAGGGGGATGACGCGATCAAAACGTCGGGAGGAGGTTTCGCATCCGGCGAGAGCTGAGTGCTGGAAAATTGCTCGCGATCGATGAATCGAGTCGTCAAGTGGAAGTGTCGTTTTAATCCTTCGCTCGCACCGACGATTTTCTCGCCGTTAAGTCTGAAGCAAAGCGCGCAAATTGCCTCTTGAAAAGTTCGCCTCTTCCATGAATATCGTTAGGCTGGGTATTAACTTAGCCCGCTGAATAAATAAACAATTATTTGTGCGCGCAGGAAAAAATCGATTAGACGAGAAATCAGATAAGACCGACAGTCGTAAGGCAACATATCATGGCCGGGGCGTTCATCTTTGTCCCGCTATCGCAATCTGCGCGGCTAACGAGAACGGCAGCGGTCGAGGTGCGAAAAATCACCTGAAGCCGCTGCTAAATAAACGAGGAGTTTTTTTCGCAGCGCCGATCGCGTCGATGATCAGCACCGCGAGCGATGCCAGATAAAAAGCGAGTACAGCTGGCCTTTGAAATTGCTTCTCGAGACCGGTAGCTCGTAAGTCATCGTGAGCAAGGAGGCCCGGTCGTAATAAGAGGGACATTATTATGAAAAAACCGGCGGAGAGATATGGGAAAGACGTCTCGTCGAGTGCGCGAGATGGAGAAAGGAATTTACTTAGGAAAACAAAGAGATTTATGGAGCGCCTTTGCTTACCCTAGCATGTGCTCTATGTACATCGCATGTGTCGAACGTTTAGTCTCTGCTTACGTCTTCTTCGGGCAGGAAGTTGACATTATTCAGATTTTTTTTTTTTTTTCATTCACCGCCGGCTGAACAGAGCTACTGTCTGCGCCGCTGATCGACTTTGCAGATTATGCTTGTTTTCTTTAGTAAACGCGCAGCGAGGCCAGTTTTTAAAAGCGACGGAGAGCGAGCCGCCGAAACGTGCAAAACATATTCCGAGCCGCTCTCGGAAAGAAAAGCCCTGACCGCAATCCCGGGACTCGGAAAACACGGATGCACTCGGCGAGCTCTTCCAGAATTTGGATTCGTCCGTCCCACGCTTGGTAAAAGGATTTCCGAGTGTTATTTCAGCACTGTCGCTCGGTTTTTCCTCGTTTCCGCGCTTCTTCGCTTCGCTCGACGACCACCGGCCTCTGCTTTAGGGTTTGTAGTGAACCGTCAGTTGGCTTATGTCACTCGGGATTAGTGCTGTTTGGACAGAGGAAATTAACTACTACATCCCGACTCCCCCCTCCCGAGCCATCTGCGTGGGCGTAGTCCACATTGTTTCCCCTTAAGATTTCTCCTTGTAGCCCTAAGCCTTCTCTCGCGTTGGCGCAGTGCATCAATGTGTTATGTAATGCCGGCGATGCATTGCGATTAGCTTCTTCCTATTCTCATGGATTATATACGAGGATACGCCCGAGTGCCTGGGAGTTTGTAGTCTAAAATTTTTTGGGTATTTGTATGGAGCCTCGAGGTTGTAAACGTCTGTTTAGAGAATGATTTAAATAATGGCAGGGTTTGGGAAGTTAATTGAGATAGTTTTTAGAACCCTTTTCTGAATAAGGGATGCCATATGGTATCGCACGTCACCCAAAAAGGATATTCTTCCTCAATTTTTTCTGCTCCTTTATGCTTTTTTAACGCATAATGGAAAGAGTTGCCATTAATAATGAACTAAAAAATACTTGGCTGCCCTTTCAGTCAGGCACATCTGTTCCTTTAGAAAAAAATTTTCCAAAATTATTTTTGTACTTACTTACTTTTGTAGTTCAAAGAGAGTTTTAAAATAAAATACACAGTTTTCGAAGCAGTTTGCTTGAATAAAATTCAATTAAAATAGGTAAATGAATTTCCCTGAATCGTAGATTGGACATTAGACGGGGAAGTAGACGGCTGATGCTAACATATACTGTAGAATTAGAGGGTCGAAAGAGAGGGAAAGGATTGTCCGGCGCGGTTAAGGCTGCCGCTGACAGCTCTCGGTGCGATTTTCGAAAACTCCCGCAGGAGGCTATGCTGGCTGGTCAACGTCGTGACACTCTGCCCCTTTTTCCTCGGAGTTTGCCGCAGCTCCCAACTCGCTTGGGAAATGCAAGATCGGAAATGCAAGTCGCCGCTGGGAAAAGCTGAATCCATGCGCGCGTTACTTCTTTTATTGATCGAGTTTATCGTTTAAAATTATCTCGTTTGATGGAGATTAATTTAATTTAATACATCCATACGTGGAGAATAATTTCGATTCAATTAATGGAATCGCATCGATTAAAGGCATCGATTGTTTTTATGTACTGCCACTGCTAATTGGCAATACTAATTATCAGTCAACTCAATTTTCGAATTGATTTCAATGCGTTTCATTACAAACAAATTTATAAGCGTACACAACATGTCTATCAAAAGCAAAACTGTTTGCCAAGTAATTTTCGCCGATTTCATTCGAATGATTCTAACCCCCTTGCAATAACACGTCGGCCTTAATAAAAACATTCGATCCTATTCAGGATTCGAGAATTTGGCATTCATCGCCGGCTTACCGCTGCAAAACCATAGGCCCACTTTGAATGGAACAGCCGATCGCTCAGCTCGTGAAAACAAAAAATCGATAAAATAAATCTGGCAAGCCTGCTCTGCTGCTGACGCGTTAAAACGGAGCGTGACCCATTACGGATGATCGGCTAGTATTTGCTTAGGATGGCCAGGCCGAAAAAGTGCGCGCGTGCCATTGTACTTTCCTAATTGTCGGGCAGCCAGTGCAGCAGCGGCGGCAGCGCCGATTGACAGTTGGCTCGGCTCGCGAGCGCTCTATTGTTCCGCCCGGGGAGAAAAGTATTTGCTTTGCTAACAAGCGCGAGGATTTTCTCCCGTGTATACAGAGACGAGAGAGCGGCAGATATGCGTTGGCTCGCCTGTTGTCGAAACTTTCGGGAGCGAATGAACGACCGACAGCTGCGAATATTTTCCAGGATGGGGGAATTTTCGAGGTTTTCGCGTTGTTTCATATGCTTCGGGCGCTTTGTTGGCTTTTCGTTTTGTCAGTGCTTCGAACGGTTCAAGTTGTCAAGTGATGCTTCGAGTTGGATCAACCATCAATTAGAGAGTGAATTTTTGCTTCGCTGCTCGAGGAACTCGAGTGGATTTTTATTTTTCAACCGGCTTACGTTAGAGATTCATTTAACGAAATTAACTTTACAAATAGTGAATTGCTGCAACAAAAATTTAAACAATGACAGCCGTCCTGTCTTGCGGCAAAACCAGACTTGACACTAGGCGGGCAGCTGATGGTACATACAAGCGATACATCTACACTAAGAACAGAAGGCCCGAAACCGCTCATCAGCATAGACCGTGAAAAACTCGCTAAATCAAAAAGAACAGGCCGCTATTAAAAAAGCATCTTCTACACTGCTGCACCGAGCAGAGACAAAAGAAAATCGGCCGGGCCGCGGCAGCAGCCTAAAATCAACCGGGCGGCTAATAGAAGCAGGGCGTGAGACCGAAAGAGCGATCTAAATATACAATAGCTCGGCTCCGAAGCGAGAAAAAATAGCAGCCGGGACTGCAGCGGCGCAGCACCTTTGAGAGGCCGCGCGCCGGAGAAAGCCGCTGGGCGAAGCTGCCACCTGCAACCGTCCGCGAGCGCGTTAATTGATAGGTCCGCCGTAAGTCGTATTTCATTCGGGACCGCCGGCCGTCTTTTCTTTTCTTTTCCCGGTAGTTCATCTATGAACTACTTACTTTTAATGCCTCTGTACAGTTTTTTGAATCTTTCATTTGGGGAATGAAAGAACGTTGAGTATACGCTGTATATATACGTCGAGTTTGAATAGCGTCGTTGAACTTTGCGAGCGTAATTGAAAAAGTATAAACTTTGCTTTGCCGCGGGCTGCATTTCATTTTACATTAGCGTGCGTCAATGTTTTTCGAAAGCAATGAGCAAAGCGCCGCGAAAAAAGAGCAGCCGCGAACCGCAAAGGAAGGCGAAAAAGAATTCAATCAATTTGCATTTAATTTCTCTAACTCAACATTTCGCTCCATCCATTCGTCTCTCCCTCTCGCATTCGGGTCTCGGCAGCTCATCGATTGTCTATCTCTCTCCTATATCATTTCTCTTTTTCGGGCTGGCTGGGCGCGCGGCTCGCGTTCGAATGATAAACGAACCTCCCGGAGAAATGATCTCCCTCTCGCGCCCAGCTAACCGAACGAAACGCGCGCCGCTGTCACTTCGCGCTGATAAATCTGTCGTTCACTTTTGGAATCTAATTAGTGCCTCCCCCTATCTCTTTTTCTCGCTTGCGCGCTCGGGCTCTTGTTGCTCTCCTCTTTCCTGCTTCTCTCTTTTTCGCTTGCCCTTTTTTCCTTTTTAACTCGGAGCTTCTGCTCTGAGGAGAGAGAGGCTCTCGCTGCGGTGATAATATTTAAATTTATATTTTGTTTAATTAAAGAGATAAATGCTCGAGGGGGATTAGGCTAAGTAGTTTTATCGAAGGAGCGAAAAATCCGCTCGTTAAATCGCTGTTGGATAAACGAGGAGTGCTGAAATTTCCTTCTGCTGCGATTTATTTTCAATAATTACCTGCATAAATTCTATATGATGCGTGTACCTTTTCTGCCGCGATCAAAGAATCGTGCGTTTATCAATTAAAACTTTTTGAAAAAAGTTTTTCAAATCTTCTGTCCGAGCTAAAGCGAAGGGAGATTAGTGAACGTTCTCGGTATAAGCGCTTTTATTAATAAAACTTGCATAATCAACTATGCAATTGAAATATAAGCATCAGCGCGACATTAAAGTTTTCCACTTTCAGCAAAAGTAAGTTTTAATCCCAGGTACACTGAAAATACATAAGAATAAGTAAGAGAAGGAGAAAAGAACGGATTGATACCCTTAAAGAGAAAATGAGCTAGAAAGTAAAAGATACACACTTGTTCGGAAAGAAAGAGAAGCTGGGCTAAGAACGATACTTTAATGAGAAAAAGACGGAGAGAGGAGAGGCCGCGAGGTTCGACGATGAAACTTTGCACAACTCGGCGAATTCCTCGTCTCCTCTTCTCAGATATTCTCGCCTGGCGCGGAACGATCCTTTCAAAGTAGTTCGTGTCCCTCTTTCTCTCTCCTCTCTTTTCGTCCAGGGGCATAACTTTAAATGCCAAGTTCGAACGCGGAAGCCGTCGCCGGCCTCGCGCAAAAGCAGAAAGCGCGTAAATATAACGAAAATACGAGCGGAACGCAATTGGGGAAGCGTCGCCGTCGTCGGCTTTGCTTCACGAGCGAAGATAGAAAACCAAGCAAACTTTGCACTTTCGACGCGGTTATCGCTCGCTATTGCGATAACTGTTGATTCTTCGATTCTATTCGCTAAGAAAGAGCGCCACTGCCGGAAAATTAATTGTTCAATCCTCAATTCCATTACCGCTGGATTAAATTTGCAACTCTGCAGCTAGAGGAACTCTGAGTGAACGTTTAATTAACCCGCGGCGGATAGAAACGCTTTTTAATTAAATCTTTTGATTATTTTTCGCTAAAGTAAAAAGTTAATTCAAAAAGCATCGCCCGAAGCACTGTTTTTAAAGCCTGAAAAATTAAATCAGCCTTTTCCGGCAGATCCTCGTTCTGGCGTGCCTTTTACGCGGCCGGCAACGCCGATACACACAGGAACGAGTCGGATAAAATTGGGGGACGAGAGAGAAGGGGAAACTCAAGTATTTCGGATTACGCGGATGCCTGGGGGAAATCTCGCGATTTCCAGGCAATAGGCAATGTGCGGAGGTGGCCGTCTCGCGGTAATTCGAGATTCGGCGCGAGCAGCGGAGAGCTCTTCTATTCGGGCTAAAGGCAAAATAAAAGTGATAAAGAGACCGCTCGGAGATACTCGTTATACTGTTACGGCTTAGAATCTTCTTGGTTTCGGATTTGCGTTTACGCTGATTTTCCCCAATTGCGCTTTAATTAAAGTCGACGCGAGTAATTGAAAGGAAAAATTAAGTTTGCAATACCTAAAGTAGTACTAAATCCTTTATTTGAACCAAGTTTAATCCCGAAAATAATATCTTAAGTAGGAGAAAATTTGGGAGCGCGAGAAAAGACCGAAAGCGGCCCCGATGTCTTCTTACCGCACGGAGAAGTGTGAGAGAATTAAGTGAAGAGAAAGTCGTGGAAACGGTAGGAAGAGTCGTCGTCTAGGGCGTCTCGCGCCTGCTTAATTAATCCCTTAATCATAAAAGTTTGGCGACGATCTATATTTAAATTTCAATAGCTCGCGCTCGTCCGCCTTTTGGCTGTCGTGTTCGTCTTTGTCGGCGGCGGCGGCGCGCGCCGCGTTGTCTGCGAGACTGCTCCTCGCACAAAGGAAACATCGCGCGGATCCGCCGGACCTTTTGGCACTTCTTATCTTTGGCTTTTTTCCGCGTTCCCCGGCTCGCAAAAACAATTGGACGAGCCGAGTTACGAGCGTTCCTTCCGAGAGCAGCCGAAGCAAGTCGTAAAAATATCGATCGACGGGCTAATTGATTGAGAGACTTGTTACCGAGAATTCGCGAGCCGTTCGGAGAAGAGCCGCAGTGCGTTCACCTTCGAGTTATCGAGAGGCTTTTGTTGCTGCTGCGCGTAAATTAAATTGTTTGTTGCCTTTCGCTATTTTTAGCTCGCTCCTTTCCTCCGGCGTAATTCCACATTTCATCAATTGGCTTAAACTTTTGAGCGATTTCGTCTGTTCAATCAGTGCCACTTGGCTGTACTGTCTCTACACAGCAAGCAAGCTTGGAAAACAAGTTTTAATTGAATGAAAACTAATCTCTAATGGGAAGTAAGCAAAACTCGGATGAAACCGGGGCAAGAAAACAAAGGCTTCATCCCGTTTTTCCGGGAGCAGCAGCTGAGCAATAAACAGGCGCAAACTGGGTCTCCGGACGGAAGCAAGAGTTGGCCAAAGTGAATTAGCGAATTTCTCCGGCTGGATGTGTCCTTGCTGTTTACAGTGCTCGCTGCAGCCCGAAGATCAAGATAACCGAGCGCACTTTGTGGGATTAGCGACGCGTCGCTGGCAGTCCTCATCGACACGCGGCCTCATAGCTCAAGTCGCCTGTGTAATCAACGCACTCTCGAGTGCACCGACGTTCTTACTCGAGTGCCGGGCGCTCGCTCGTCTTCTTCTTCATGTTGCAATGAATTTTCGCCTTACTTTACTATTGTGCATGCTGGAAACTCCACTGTGTTTCACAGGCCTTTCTTCTTTCAAATTAGATACTATAGGTCTTTTTAACTCGAATTTTTTATTAGCTTATCGATTAAACGGCTAGCGTCGTTTAGCGAAGAAAAACTTGTTCTTTTTCTTGATTAAAAGAACAAGTTTCTAAAATCTTACTAAATTCTCTTAATCTACTAAAAGTACAATGTCTCTTCCAAAACTGGCGATTTGTCTTCTGTATTAGAATCTTGAATTTAAAGAGTATCCATCAAATTTTAATCCCAGAGAAATGTGATTTCGCCGAATCGCCATTCCCGTAAAGACAATCCCATAAAAGTTTATCCCCGGGCCTTTGTTGTTTCTCCCGCTGTTTCCATCATCGACGAGCGAGCAATCCCCTAAGCGCGAGCTGCTCCCCGAGCCCGCGTTCGCGCGCAAAGAAAGACGTTCCCCGAGAAGGAGAGGCGCGTCGGGGCCGCAGCGCATTATTGAAAGAGCAGCGGCTGAAATCCAATTTTCGACTTGTTCAAATTGTTCTCCCTCTTTCTCCGACTGCATTTTTCTCCGGGTGCCTTTGCGCCACTCGTCCTCGTGAAAGCTGCGCTTCGCCGCCTCCGAGAGTTACTTTTCCGCTTGCTCCGTGCTTACGGTGCGTGTAATACGCTGCCGCTCTCCTTCGCTGCACTTCGAGTGTTAAGACATCTTCCCCGGCGAAGCCACGAGCTGTGTGTGTGCCAGGGAAAATTGTTTGAAAATCGGAAATTTGCCTCGAGTGCGTGGCAAGTCGATCGTGACTAGTCGACCGTGTGATTGACTGCTCCGCACTACTGTTAGACAATAGGTAATCGATTTTCGCTTCAATTATTTTATCCAGCCCACTGGCTTTTCAAAACACGCGCAGATTCTTTAGATTTCCGATGACTAAAATCATAGAATTCTCACTATAAGGATAAGACTCTGTTTACTTTGAACTAACCGCTTAAGCAACGGCTAAAGCAAAGGCAGCCTAACCGTGCTTGAGCAAAACTTGGCCCGAAATTATAGGAACGGGCAAGATTACTTAGTCGGGCGATAAAGCAACCTCTGGCGATCGGGCATCATTTCGAAAACTGCACGGTCGATGCGTCCTCAAACGGCGCGTGACTCGGGGCGCTGCAGCAGCACCAGGTGGCAGAGTCTCCTAAACTCCTCGCTGGTCGAGCGGAGAGGGCAGCCAAGTGAGAAAGCCGATCGAGCGTACTCGAGAGTCGTAAAAAAAAGCAGGCCGTGCGCGCGGGAGAACAAGTCCGGGAAATGGAAAAATCAAAATTCACGCTCCGCGAGCGGAGAGTGCCCGGCTTACGATGGATATCGGGAGGAGAGAGACGTCGTAAAGGGTCGAACAATAAAAACTGACACCTAAAGCTTTTCATTTACCTCGGCTTTTATTTCCACAAATTGAATTCGGAAAAGCGCGCGGTTAAGTTCGCGGGGACAAATAATGCGCCTTCTTTTATCGCGTAATTCCGAGTACTCTTTTGGTTAGGCTCGGTCGATGCCGTCGCGCACAATCGAGGCAGACTGCCTTCGCCGAAAGCGTTGCTTTTCAAGAATTCAGCTCGTTACTTTGCAGGCGCCATTATGCCGCCCCTAATCAATGTAGCCGCTAAGCGTCTTCTCGAGAGTCCGGATTGAAACTCACAATCTCGAGTGCAGCGCGTCAAACATTCGCGGAAATAAAAAGCTGAGGAGAAAAGTGCGGCTTACGCTCGAAATAATTCCCGGAGCGTATCGCCGCGACCCCGCCTTTTAATTCCGCGAGGCAGATGCTGCTGCTGCTGCTGGCCGGAAACCGGATGAGATTGCGCTCGAGGAGGCGCCTGCCTTCCGCACTTTTTTTGCGCGACCGTATTCTTTAATTCCTGCAGCTTCTTTTTCGCGACAAGCTTTCGGCTGCTCCATTTTTCAGTTTTCACTTTTATTCCCCGGGCTGACTTTATTGTCTCTTTAGGAGCTCGCGTGGAATTGTCTACAATTTCTTTCCTGGTTTTTGTCGAGCCAAAAAATGCTTTTTTAGAGTAAATATTTTCTGCCCGGGAAAAGGCAGTCGGGCGTGCACTGAATTTTGTATTGTTTTTTCGGATGGCGATATTTATACGGTGCGACAGTTTTAAAAGACATTTCTATGTTGTAGAATCGTGCGAAATAATTTTTTCCAATTAATTTTCAAATTAAATTCTTTTAATCGCAGCAATTAATGCGCGCGTTTCTTTTTCTTGCTTCCTCTTTGCAGTAATACACGCACTCTTATACTTTTTTCATTATCCTATCCTTTATTTCCCTTTTCTCACTTTCGTTCACTCATCCGCATAAGCACGAATGAAATTGCACTCGTACAAGTGCAATGTAATGTGCATCGAGTGCAAAAACAATGCCGTTGATTGTTGCACTTTCTTCTTTCCTCGCTTTTTTCCATCAGGCCTTGCCATTTCGCTTCGTTTATTCCTTCTATAATACTTTTATCGCGCATGCATAATTTCTGTTATAGTCCGAATTCCGTACGCGTTTCTAGATTTCTGCGTTCTTTTTGACAATAAAAATGTTTTTAGTAAAAAAAAATCTTTTCTTTTGTTTCAGGTAAGACCAAAATGACAATGAGACGCATTAATTTATCGACTCGATTTTCCCGTAAGTAAGTACGAGCAATCAGTTTCATTTTACAAATATTCTTTGATTCAAGTCCCTCTATCGGCAGCCTGCATTCATTCGCCCTAAAATCTTATTTATCCCAATTGTTTTGACGGGAATTGCGCTTGGATTGCTTCTCCCGAGCGCCTCTCAGGTCGGATAAGCGCGAGGAAAAAAAGGGTCACGTAGCACTTTGACCCGCTCCGCTACAAAACGACAGATCAAGCGGATAAAACGAAAGACGGATAAAATGAGCCAGTGCAGAGAGAGAGAGAGAGAGAGAGAGAGAGAGAAAGAGAGAAAGACTTTGTAAAAAAGAGGTAATAGAGTGTCGGTAAATCCTCGTCGAGTCGATCGCGGATTAACCTCACCTCTTAGCCTGAGAATTCGCATGGCGAATCTATCTTTTTATCTCTCCTCCTCTGCTTTTACTCATTCATTCTCTCTTTCTCTCGGTTACATCTACTCGAGCTAGCTTTTGTCCTCTCGCTCTTTCTCTCTCTCTCACTCGATCATTTTGTCGTCGACTCGTTCTCATTTTCATTCGTTTCCTCATTTTTTATAATCCTGCACTTACACGCCCTACTTTATTCCCGCTTTCCGATTTCGCTTGATCTCTAGTGCTCGTCTATTTCATACTTTACATTCTCGCCTCACTCGTATCGATTCCTCCTTCATTTATTAAACTTTTTAACGTTCCAAGTGCGTCCAATAAAGCCGCGGCATTAATCTCGTTGCTCATTTTCGAAAAATGAATGTTAAAGACCCCGCCTCGGATATTGTTTTTGCCAAGCAGCAGCGGCAGCAGAAGTATCAGATAATGAAAGTTGGTTCTTAATTAAAAATTATGCAATAATGTGCAAGGTTTCTTAATCAGCGCAAGGTTCTCGAATCGATTTTATCTTAGTCTCCTCTTTTTCTCCATCAAAGTTCTCTCCTCGGCCTCGCTGTCTATTTTAATTCCTTTCCTCGAGCTTCAGCCAACTATTTGCTCGGCTCCTCTCTTAATTCCGGCTCCATTCTTTCCACGCGCTCGCCTCCGCTCCCTTCGCGGGCAACTCTTTCTCTCTCTCTCTCTCTCTCTCTCTCCCTTTTCGCACGTAATGCGTTTCTCGGGCGTCGCGGGAGAATCTCAGACAGGGGATCGGATTATCCGCGTTTCCCCTCTCGCTCTCGGGGAAAATAACGAAGGACACTCTCTGCTGCCTCCCTCTTTGTCGCCGTCTTCTTCCTTAAGCCGGTCAGCCTCGAAATGCGTTTCCTGCTGCATTTCTTCCTGAATGAGAGATTCCCGCGCTCTCATCGAACCTCGCGGAGAAAGGGAGGCGGGCAGAGAAAGGAGGGGACGGCGCGCGGCTGTGTTTTTCTTCTCGCTTCGAAGAAGGCGTAAATCCTAAGTTACGGCACTTGACGGAGCTTTTTTTCCAAATATTTATTGCATCCGTCCACGCTTGCAGTTTCGAACGTGGAACCGGGCTCACACGTGCTTTGTAAATAATCTCGGATGCTGCGCTCGCGGCTCGTAAACTTTCTTGGATTATCGAAAGATTTGCATTTCGGGATCCTTAAACTGTCCGGTGGTGTGAAAAAGCTACATAATATAACGTAATTGTAAAAAGTAGCGAGGAAGATTAAATTAGGCTTTCTGTAAGCGAACTGTATGTAGTTTTTTTTATGTTTAAAAATAAGTGTTAAAAAGCTAGGAAAGATTTGTAGGAATAATGCATGGACGTTCGGCCCGCGCAAAGCGTCTCGCTTTACTAGACAAACTCGGCAGGAAGTTCGACGTCCGTCTACGGCAATTCATTGTTTGACTCGACTGGGGCGCTATATATAATAGGTGTCGATCTCGCGCCGGCAATTACTGCTTTCAGACTCTCCATATCTCCCTCGTCTTGCCTCGGTCTTTCTCTCTCACTCCGCGGAACTCGAACCTCCACCCCGCGAACTCAAATGTTTGCGCTACTCGCCGCTGCGGTGCGCGAGGGGAAAGCTTACGTTTTACGGAAATCCAATACTTTTTGTGTGCTCAGGAGCCCCGACCCCAATTTTCGCATCGACAGATGATAAATAATGTTACGGGCGAGGAGTGTGTGCGCGCTCGGCCCGGGTTTTACGAGCATGCGCCGCTCGAGTGAAAGAAGATACGTGATATTTTCGTACATCTGCGGCGTGCGCCTGTGTTTGGCTTTGATTAGCAAATTGCCGATGACCATTTGTCTCGATGATCGATGCAGCCCGTTCTGACTTTTATTCGCCGACCCGATTAGAAATTAGAAATTATTATAAGAGAAGCTCCGTTTGAACTTGCCTCTTTGCGTTTCGAGTAATTACGAATGTCTTTAGGCGAAGCGGATATTTATTTTGAAATGCGGTCTAAATTCGTAGCTATTAGAAAAGGCTGTTATTTTTAATGTATTTTCCTATCCGATTGCCAGTGAATTTTCAGGCGGCGGCGCCAAGCCTCCAAACATCGACGGCGAGTTGCGCATCCGTAATTGGAAACCGGAAGCTGCTCGCCTTTCTCTCTCTTTCTCCGAAAGACGCAGAGAGAAAAGTATAAGAAGGTGCAGGAGGAGAGGAGAGAGCAGGGAAATCAGATTCTTATTTCGCTTTACGATAATTCCCTCCCGAGACTTTTCAACTCGCAATTATACTCGCGCGAGCGCGCGCCACTTCGTTTCAGTACTTTTCTTTTAAAAGTGCGCCTCGGCCCCGGCCTGTGTATACATCCGGCAGAAACTACTCGATTTGCTCTTTCCTTCAGTTTTTAATTTTTTCCCTCGCTCTACTTCCTCTTCTCTTCTTATTTTTATACAGTGCAAAAGACGGTTTAAAGTCCCCGATGCTTTTAATTCGGTACTCTTTTAATTTTTCAGACGGAAAGCGGCAATGGAAATGATCGTATTTTTAAAAAATCGCATTAAAACTGGTTTCTCTCTCCCTTAGCCCAGATTTATCATTCTCGCAAGAGCGAACTTTGATAAACATAAATTCAAGCGGCGCGCGCGCGAGAGAAAAAACGCTGTCCGCGAGAACGGAAAAAATGAAAAGAGCGTCGGAGTTTTTTGCCGCTTGCGTGGCACCCTCGTGTACGTAGAGGCACTGAGTGGGGAGAGAAAAATGCAATCGTCCCGGAGAGAAGAAGCAGCAGCGCGCGACGCAATTACGCCAAGAATTCCGGGCACGCGGTGGTTTGATATACCCCGACAGTTGCAGGGGGGAGCGCCTGTATGCGCGCTTTTACGCGAGGAACTCGTTGTCTTTTACACCGTTGCTTTTCTCCCTCCGCTGCCTTTTTTCAGCATCTGCATTTGTCTCCGGTTTTTTCTTACCGCTAAACCGTCGCCTTTATTTTGATTTCGCCTCTAGAGGGGGCTTACGCTTAAACTTTGATTTTTTATTGCAAGGTCTCGGCGGATTTCTGTAATTCTTTAAAAGAGTTAAATAATTAGCTCGCAATTATTGCGGTATTATTTAACGATCACGTTTCAGCGAATCAAGATTCAATTTTATTTCGAGCTTTTCTCATTTTTCCTTTCAAGTCGATGATAATGCATGCAGAAGATAAGAAACCGTTATTTTAATTCTACAATATTGCAAGCAACATGAACCTTACCGATGTCGTTGCTCTTGGTGAAATTTTAAAAACCACAGGCGAACTTTGATTCATCAAGGGAAAACTAAAAAATGTATAAAGGCAAACTAGCCACTTTACCATGGCGGCGCTGCCCGTCATCCAAAGTAGCGTAACAAGCGGCTAAAGTTGTGTCAAACCTCAACTAAAAAAGGAGCTCGAATAAAAGAGCGCCGGACGAACTCCAGGCAGAGCGGGAAAATTAGGTAAACTACGTTTCGGAAAAGTGCGCACCGCCGCTGAAGCGCAGGCTAAATTAACAAAGCTTTGCCTCTCGCACGAAAGTAGCCCTTCCCCCTCTCCCACTCTCTCGACTTTCCAGACTTCATAAGTTGCGAGAGGCAAGCGTCGGGAGCCTGATTGGTTGACGCGTCTAATCGAGTTAGCCGGTTGATTGCGAGCCCCGGTAATAATAACGACGCCGAGAGCCTCCTACACCTGCAGCTGCTGCTGTGTGCGTAAGCCTCCTGTATACATCAGAGGCTTGGGATTTTCGGTTGACACACGCCGGAATCCGGCGAGCACACGAGCTTACGGGCCAGAGACGCAGGTATGATGAGATCAAGTGAACAATGGGGAGTGGCTGACGGAGAGAGAGACTCTCTGCCTTCTTTAATAAGACGAGATACTTGGAACTCGAGAGTTTGCTACACTTGGCTGTTGTCATATCTTCGAGATCGAGAGCGAAATTTTCCTTGGAAATAGAGCTCGCGCGAGCTTTACCTCGAGAAAGTCGCTAATTCGAATTCGGAAAAGTTGATGAAATTTTAAACATTTTAAATTATTGCTAATTTCATTTAGCTGGACGAAATTGCCCTCGACAAAGCGATAAGCGAGAGGCTGCCACTGGTAACCCAAAAATATGTATAAAAAGGCCATCTTGGGCAAGTTTAATTAGCTTCTGGCGCGGGAAAGAAGAAAAATGGAATCCGCGGAACAACAAGCGCTCGCTTACGTTCGCGGAGGCAAGGAATTCCAGGATCGCGTCGCAAGGCACTTTTCGCAAATCCGCTTACCGCGAGGCGCCTAATAAGAATTCCAATAGCAATAAAATAGGATTTGCATTTGATAAGCATCGTAAAAAAGCGCGGCGTAAGGACATAATATTTTCTGGCCTACGCGAGCCTCGTTTCTTTGCTTCTGCAGTGTGCCAAAGCATCGATCTGCCGTTTTGACTAAGGGATAAGGAACGTTTTTGGGATTCGAGAGTAGGCCGAGAACTTTGGAAGACGAGCTGCGTTTTCGTGACGGGAAACAGACGGCGCGTGTTGAGTGGCTCGAGGGCATCTTGAGTCATCGCCGTTATCTTGTATTTCTGGCAGAAAGCACTTGTAAATGCGCGAGTAAATACGCAGAGTTAAATGACATTTAATATCTCTTTCTATATTCGAACGTCCAGAACTCAATCGACTTGAATGGAAAGGACATTTCAATTGCAGAAACATCGCGACTCGGCCGATTTTTAAAGGGCAATTTTCGGATAGCCAGTTACCTTCTCAGCAGCTCGGGCCATTCTCCGAATACTCGATTTACGAGAGGACCATTCATCAGGCAGAATATTCTCAGGCGCGGAGGATTCATCGCTCGAAAACGAAATCTCTTTCTCGGGCACGTAACGTAAGTCAGGCAACTAATAACAAGGCATCCCTGCAGCACAGGCCGCCTCGAGATTCGCGGAATAAGGATAATCAGGAAAATGTCGTTGCGCTCCCGTCCCACGTCGATCAGTATTCCGCGCGCGCGGTGCCTACACGCCGAGAGTCCTCGTCGCACCTACGCCTCGAATTAAGCACGCCAACGTCGTCCTCCCTCCAGCTTTGCAAAGGAGCGTCGTCGCGTCCTCGTCGACGGCGTTTCGCTGTGTGACGAATGAGCGATCATGAATATTATGATGAATAGAGAGGAGAGCCATTGTCGACAGGCCGCCCGAAGAAAAGGAACTTGATTTAAATGGAAGAAGGTGAGCGGACTTTCGCCACATGCATATGAATGCGCTCTGCAACCCCGTAAGCGCAAGTGCAGGCCTTGCTTTTTTTCGCCGACCGCTCGTTCGCTTTCAATGGGGGAAGCTTCGACGGCTCTGAGTGATTTAAAAACTCGTCGCGCGAGTCTGCTTTCCCCGATATTTACGACTCTCTCGCCTTCTCTTTCTCCGAGGCTTTCGGTTAGTCCAAGTGTAAATTATATGCGCGGAAATTGCCTTCCGCTCGTAATATAATAAGCTTTGGCGGCGCGCAGCCGGTTTCTATAGCTATGAGCCGGCGAGGAATATTACTCGCGAGCGATTGCGAGTTTCTTCTTCTCCGTCCACGCGGGACCGCATTATAATCTCGACGGGCTTCTCCAAATTGAAAGAATGCTTTTCAATAACTGCGCGAGACTCCGGCTGTCGAGCTCGGTCGAGGTTTAGTCTTCTCGTGAGAAATAATTTCAAGCCTGAAAGGATGAGCCTTGACTTTTTAGCCCTGCCTGACCTGACGAGGCGCGCTCTTACTTCGGATTGTGCGCAAGTATTTCTCTGATGCCTTTTCAAATGCAGATCTTCGCACATTGCACGTTAGTGGTAATTACATTTCTGAAAAAGCCGGCTCGTCGACTTTTACGCTCGACAGCCATCGATGGAGCTTATGCGCCTGCAACCTTCTCTCTCTTCCTTCGCCTCCTTCTTTCAATCTCTTTATGACCAAATAAGGAAATGGTCGACTACAAACTAACATTAAAAATGATTAGCTTCTTCTATCTATAAGGGAGCACGCTCTTTAATGAATAATTTTAAATACCAGACGTAGAATTTTAATCAAGGAAAAGTTGTAAAATGACGAAGCTAGAGCCCGAGTGAAAATCTAAAAAAAAAAGAAAAAACGGCACATTTATCACAGGCTCAAAGGAACTCGCTTCTCATTTTATCCGCAAGCCCTCGCATCTCGAGATCGAGAGAATACTTTTCAATAACACACATCACGCCTGGCGTAACTTCGCAATCTGTCGAAGCTCTCTCTTTGCTCTCGTCACATAAATCGAGCGAGCCGGAGAAAAAAGGAATACGGCCGCATCGCGACGCAGCGCTTTTTCGCGCGCGCACCAAGCTCTCGCGCGCCTCTACATAAATCAAACGGCGCGTATCGTAAAACTTGGAAAACTGCCACATCACGGTTAATCGTTCTCTCCTATTTTCCAGCGCTGTGCAGCTCTTTGATCGAGCCCCCTGGATGCGCCTTTCCATTTTCGTTTGTCTTTGACTTGGCGGCATTTTTTCGCCGGGGGAGGCGCCTTCGCTTTTTTAATGTTATTGGCTTTATATAGCGGGACAGATTAATTTCCGCTGATGGATTCCCGATGTAAATTTTAAATTAGAAACGCTCGGCCGTGGATGTGAAAGTTTTTCGAGTGATTGATGAATGGCCGACATTATAATGTAACACGATTTGCGTTGTTGCACAACCGCTTGACGTTGAAAAATTTAAGACGAGCACGTGTAATACAGTTTTTGTCTTAGAGTTTCCGTGCTTGATAATGCAAAATAAAGATTTAATTTACAAGCAAGTTAATCAAAGTCTTGGTTTAAATAATTCGAGCGAATTAAATTGAAGATTTAATTCTCGCCAGAACGTTTCGAAACAATTGCGCTCAATCTCATATCCACAGGCCGATATTTATCCCCGGCGTGTCCCCCGCAGCCGAGCGATTTTCCTCTCTGGAATCGGCGAGGGAAAAAGTCGATGCGTAGGCGGAGAGAGGCTGCCGCTTGACGCCGAGGCTCGGCTTCAAAGTGCGGCTTGACAGAGGCCCCGCGGCGAAGGAATATCGGCTGCCGCCGTGCCTTTGTGCTTTCTCCTTGTTTTGCGTATACGCGGGCCGGTCCTTTTTATTTTCACAAAGGCACAGAGCAGAACTGCCAGTAATTATTGGGGCACGCACGCGACGCCCTTTTCACTCCTTCATACCAGGCCGTTTTATCAAGCGAGCACGAGCCGATTTGATAAGGGTCGCGAGCTTCTCGACAAGCTGGAATGCAGGATTAAACCGTTGAAAAACCCTGACAAATACAGGTTTAATCGAATCGTCCTGGTAACTTTGCGATGAAAAAGTATTTTTTCTTTTGCATATGCAGGGATTAGTTTAAAAAGAATTTTAATTTCAACAGTAAATATCGCACAGTTTCCACGTAATCGAAACTTGGAAACAGCTTACCGAAATTAAAAGGCGAAACATAAAAGCGGCAATAATAAAACTTGTAATGTCTATTAAATGCGGCGTAAAATGAAGCACACGTGCATAGCTGTAAAAAGTAGAGTAAAGACTGCTGAGCTCATATTTAGTAAATATAAAGCATATAATTTTGAGCAAAGTGCCCATAAACCGCGGTAACTTTCAGCTCAATATTGTCAATAAAATGCGTGGCTGACGAAAAATGAGGCTCCGTCTACCTGGCAGCTTGCGAAGTAGATGACGGGGCATTCAATATCCGCGCGATTGAGGCTTTACGCAGCCGCTATCAGGCGTCGGCTCTCCGGCGGATCGAGCTACCCGTTCCTTATCGCGGGAGGCTCCTCTTTTGTAGCCGCGAGGGAGTCTCTCATCTAGCCGACATCGAAACTTTGAGCCGAAAGTTTGCGAGAGCAGAAAAGGAGAACGAAGCGGTACAAGTGAATTTAAGCCAGTCGATCGACGCTTCCGATATCGAAGGGACCTTTTCTGGCTTGGTCAACTCGTACCCTCGCCTTCTTCCTTTCCTTCTACGTACCCTCTGTGTGGCTCTCTCGGGGCCGTATCGCTGTTTTTCTTGCTTTTTATCGATGTCCAAGCTTTCTCGGAATTAACATTGCTCGATTTTGCGTAAAAGCTATTTTTCTTATTTTTTGTTTTTGTTTCCGTTCATTAGTAATACAAACTTTCGGCGCTATACCGCTGCGACCCGCGAGTAAATTAGGAATTTTACGGTATGCGCTTGTCTCCGCTATCTCCAGCGGATCTGAATTGACTTATTAGCAAAAAACGGCGCTGGAATTAAGCTGGGCCCCAAAAAGATTCGGAAATATGCGCCGAATAAATGAATGAATAATGCTGCACTCAGTGCCAAGTCCGGCAGCAGTGCGTCGCGAGCATCTCCATTAAAAGGCTGCGTCCCTAAACGCTCCCTCATTAAAGGCCGCCTCGCGTAAAGGGAGAGAGCGAGTAAAAATAAAGGATCCAAACGAGCCGGTGCCGGACTAAAACTTTCAAAGTATCATTAAGAAACCGAGTGAAAACACGAGTCGTAAAGAGCGAGCGCGCGACGCGTCAATCAGAGAAGTCAAAGGAGCGCGACGTTGCGTTGCAGCAGTCATAGTCGTCGCAGTCGCCTTATGCTGGCACCGGAAGTGCTGCCTGCCGCCCGGCGGCCGTTTATTTTCGCGCTTCCGAGTAGCGGCCTTTTCGCTCGAAGCTCCTATTCGCCGCAGTAATTACCGATTTCTTCTCTTTTCGATTATATTTCGGTTATATAATTAAATTTACGCATAAATATTCGTAATCATACCGCAGCTACCGAGTGACTTTTGAGAAAGTCTCTCGGTAGCTTTCGGCAACTGAAATTTAAAGAATTAATAACTTATTTTTAATTACATTTGCAACTGCAATCTGCGGCCAGCAGCATGTCAAGTGACGAACGAGCCTCTAAAAATCTTAATATAATCTTTTTTCCAAAATAAGTCGGACAAAGCGAATCTGGCTGGGAAACCGTAATACCAAAGATCGGCCAATTACAGCGGGAGCAAGTCGATAGAGCACAGGGCAATTATAACATTTTTCGGTCAGCGCTCCCTTTTCTCCCCTTCGACTTTTCGCTAATAACGGCACAGACACGCGACCATCCGGACCACACGTGTGCGATAATGGGGAAGGCCGATATGTGCCGCGCGGCCAGATCATACGCGCGTTTTTGCCCCGCTCTCTCTCTCTCTCTCTCTCTCTCTCGCTCTCGTTTTTCGTCTCCTCGGCTCTCGCTTTCCAACTCCCTCGCAGCGCTCCATCTGCTCCTTGTTACGCGGGGTTATTAATTAGCTGGCCGTTTTTCGCTCTTGCTTATATCGCTCCTCTTTTTCTTCCCGCTTTTTCAGTCTTGACGTTTTGACATTTGCTGAAATTAAAGCGACTCTGACTCGCCAAAAGGAGCGGAGGTGTTGCTGATATTTAATTGTTTCTTGAAAAGCACTAAAACAATTATGTCATGCGTCGGAAATAACGCTGACTCTCTTTCAGCAAACAGTATTTTTCATCGCTTTTTTGAGTGATTGATAGAATTCTTACCAATCGAAAGATTCAGAATAGAAAAAGACACTAGTCCCCCGAGACATTAGCCACGCGCCATTACGCGTAATCGCCCTCTAAAAATTCTTAAGTAGTCCTTGACCGCAGGCATAATGAATCCTTTTAAACGTTCGATCAATCAGCCCGTCTTTCTGCCTGTCCCTTCGCTCTCCACCCTTTTTCCAACGGAGAACTTTCGTTATGAGCTGCTCGTTTCCACCGCCAGTGTGACACCGCCACTGCCTCATTCCCCCATCGAATTCGTAACTCAATACCGCCCCGTCGGCGGCGGCCAGTTTTAATGAAGACGGCCTGTCGCCACAGCCGCGAGCCATTTTCCCTTCCTGTATCTCGTTTCTCCGTCCGCTTTTTCCCGCCGCCGTCCGGCGAAATGACTAGCGGAGGAGAAAGCGCTTTTTTCCCTCTTTTACGCGAGAATCCCCCCTTTCGCGGTAGGAAACGAGTAGTCAAATGTAGATGCGACTCGAGGGGGAGGAGGTAATAACGAATGTCGCTTTCTCTCTCCGGCCCCGTTACAGATCACTCTTTTTTTGTCGGCCGCGTGCCTGGGGAAAACGGATAATCGAACGGAGAATCATTCCCTTTAGAAATGCGTTAAAGGGCGGACTTGATTAACCGCTGCTCGCTTTGATAGAAAGTCAACTGGATATTTTCTATTAAAGGTAAAAAGTAAAGGTTTCGGCTTGATTGATACTCTAGATTTAAAAATTGAAGGAGGAAGAAGGAAAAATCACAAGTCCCGGCTGCAGTCTTGTTAAAAAAAGCCGCGATCGGAAGCCGGAGTCGTAGGTTGGGGATCGGGCCGGAAGGGCTCCGGCTCTCGGGAGATAAAAGTGCAATTAACCCCCTGAAAGCGTCAACAGGGCTCGTCCTCGCTATCGTCCGCCGGAGCTTAATGTCCCGGCTCTCGCTACCGACCGCCGCTCACGCTGCTTCACGCCCAAACGAAGCCTTTTTCTCCCTCTCGTGACGCTGGGTGGTCTCTTTCTCTCCCGCTCGTTCTCTCGCGGCTGATTTATCCCCGGACACGACTGCAGTGGCCCGCTGCGGCTCTCCTGAGCCTGCCTGCCTGCCTGCCTGCCTGTCGCCTTTTTGCGCGTATTTCTCTCGAAATATTTTCAAACCCGCGAGACGTGATTACTCCGCGCGAGAGGTCGTTAAGCCGCTCATCGGAACTGAGGCTCTTGCTGGAAACGAAGCGATTAGCTAAAATCACAATTTTCCCACCAAATTTTATTATAATAATTGCTAAATTTAAGCTATTATCAGCAAATCAATTATTCTAGCCGAATAATTGAATTTTATTTATCTCATCGTCGTCCTCTTCTCCATTTTCTCCGTCCGTTTACCGTCTTTGTCCCTCCCATCTCTGCCGGATAATTCGAATCTCGACACGCCGAACATTTCACTTAATTTACGTATGCAAATAGTCGGAGTACGCCGCGTCCTCTGAGCGCGCATTCGAGGCCACATGCGAGATTATTATTAGTGCTCGATTAGGTTCTTAAGTGCGAGCTTTCGGCTGCCACTGAATTTGTTAATGGCATGTCATTTCATCCTAGAATCTCCTCTATTACGTAATCCCTCGATCTTTAATTAACGAAGGCCTCCTTCTGTCTGTTTCAGGTGAGCTTCCAGGGTTGTATTTATGTACGAGCGAGAGTGTGAGTACAGCAGAGAGTATTTCATCCTTGGATACCTTAGGTTTAGCGTCGGCGACTCGGCGACTCGGCGACTCGCATAAAGCCAAAGGCTAGCAAACCGTTTAAACTTAAAATCCCGGGAACGGCGGCGGGCGCACTCCGTCGATCCATAAATTATGATTCGGCGTCGCGCCTTATTGAGTCGGAGCGGGAGAGAATGAGCTGCAGCCGCGGGCCTCCGTTGCTGAACCTCTGCGTCAAACTCCGAAATTGATTCCAAGCAGGCACACACAGACGTCCCCTTTGGCGACGTCGCTCGGATTTTCAGACTCGCAGTTTTGGCTCGGCGAGTGCGCTCCCCAAATTTTCGAGCCGTAAATTCAAGCACTTTTCCAGAAATATTACTTTACTTAGTTTCCGATCTTGAATAATTCTCCAGGAAGATTTTTAGTTCACTGATAAATGCTCCGCACTTAATTTAGTGTCCGCTTTAGAGACTGTAAAAAGAAACTTTGTCGTAAAGCAAATAGTGGAAGCGGAAGAACTTTACATTTTATCGCAGCTACCTAAAGTAAATAATTGGACTGCGTTAAGTCGTGTAAAACTTGCATAGTTCGGTGTGCCATTCATCCATAATACTGTTGCGCGCAAATTCCCTAAGATTCTCCGTAGAAATTCTAGACGTTTGCTTTTCGTTGCGGCAGAATCCTTTTTCCAGGGCTGCAGTCCCGAGGGAAATCTAATGCTCGCCCAAAGTATGAAAAATCCGCGGCGAGTTATATATATCGCTGCTCGCTTTCAGCTCATTTCCGTTAATCGGATTGAGCTTCGATCATTCATCTTTAATTAGAGTCCCCTCTGCGAATCAGCGTCGATTCACGGGCAATTTTGAAGAAACTCATCCGGACTCGGCGTAAATTTAAAAGCCCATCGTCCGGGGGCATTTGTTTGTCCGTCCGGGAAATTATTAATCCATCCGTCTCTTTCTCCCCCCCTGTGCCCGTTTAACGTAACTCGCAGCCATTCAGCTCATTGTCCTCCTCTTTCTCTTTGTCCCTCTCCTCCCCTCGGCGCGCACGTTCCCTCAGCGCGAATTCGCTCTACATACGTTCCTCTCCCGCAGAAATGTAAATACCGTGGGCCAATCAACCTGATTGGTCGCCGTTCGCTCGAATGCTCGTTGGAGCCCGCATGCACTGCTCTCTCTCCCTCTTGCATAGAGCTCGATTGTCGAGCGATGTAGCGCAGCACGTCTCTCGCGTTTGCGCTTGCGGGGAGAACAAGAGGATTCGACGCTGTACTACGCTGTTCGTACGTTCGTCTGCCGGGGCGTGTAGACAGAGGGATATAGAGATCGACGCTCGGGAAAAAGAAGCAAGCTGTAGGCGACGAAAATAAGAAAAAGGATAGCTATCCCTATATAACGATCTGCCTGGAAAATTGAAAGTGCGAGAGGATTTTGCCTTGTCTAGCGGATCAGCTCGCGAAATTTACATTTTCCGAAGAAAGCATTCTGTCTCCTCTGAATTGAAAAAATTTTTAGCCACAAACTAAAAGAGAAAAAGCAAGTCCCGCAAGGTGCAATATCGTATAAATGCTAGGCGAGTCTAGAATAATCAATCGGCTGAATCGCATTACAGGGGTAGGTATAGAGGCAACGCTCGTGCATTAGCGGAGAGGATCAGAGACAGACAGTCGTGCAGGCACGCACTCGGGCTTCCTCTCTAAGCTCGCGAGCAGCATCGAGCGCTCGAGGCTAGACGCCAAGTATATCAGCGAAAGCTCGCGCTCAATTATTCGGCTAGTGCGGCCCGATTCAGCGTCTTACCCGGGCGACAATGCACCCACTGTCGCACGTGCGTCCCGAGCGCTCCCGGAGATATGCCTCTCGGTACATCTAAGTGCATTCTCCGGATTAGGTAATTGGTGTAAGCAAGCTCTAAGTGCTCGCGTGCGGTGGGCTCATTGTTGCCGGGCTCTTCCAGCTTCGCAAAGTAACGAGCTCTCCGATTTTTCTGATTCGAAAATAGAACGCGAGGGCTAATACAAGACCGTTTAAGCCTCGGCTCAACTTACGCTGCGCCCCGAGACTTTCCATTTTCAAAGTTAGGCGAACTCAATACCCGATAATTGATCCTAATGTAAAAGGGCAGAAGATTCAAATATTTAGACTGGGAAACTCCCAGATTATTTTCAACAACAGATCAGCTAAGTAGTTCGTCTTTCGAAAGTGCTTTAAAAGGACAGGCGCTTCGGAGCAGCAGCGGATTCATACATATTTAAGCGGGTTCATACAACAAAAGCACTAGTCCGCTTATTTTTCCGCGAATAAAGGACGGTTACGCGAGTGCACGTACACAGAAAAGCTGGGCGCTGAATGAAAATGGGGGGTTTGTACAAATGGCGAGATCGGAATCTCGCGGATTATCGGCGAGGCACGTACGATGACGTCTATCAACAACAATCAGTGCGGCCTGGTCCTCGTGTTTCAAATATTCGCTTGCACCGAGCGCGGGCTCAAAAAAAATTTGGTCAATCCATGCAATCGCCCCTTCAGAAATTGACGGACGGAAATGCGCATACGTGTTTCGCGGGGCGCCAGAGGACCGCATTTTTGTTTGCTTTTTCTCGCGTATTTTTCGCTGAAATACTCAACTTGCGTCATAAGCGAATCGAAACAATCAACAGCTTATTTGTTTTTTCTCGATTTTTATATATTCAATTAGAGCTTTGATGCTTCACTTGAGATATATTAAAAAAAAAATGATTAATATTTCTAGAAAAAGTCTGCCTGAACTGGCCACTATCCCTATACTCTCAAATTCCTGAAGGAGGAAGTCTGCTGGTTGAAATTAAAAATCTCCTAATAAAATCAATAAGAACCCCACTCGAAAACTCGAAAACTCGGCGGGAGGTGAATGCTCGAAAACAATCAGCCTAGAACTGGATGGGATCGCGCGTACATATGTAGGTGAAGGTAATATCTCTTATTCGGTGGGAGGAAGATATCGCGGGTAAGGGGATGTTTACAAGAGAGCGAATTCTCTGGTTTGTAGTAGTAGTGCCAGTCGACCAAAGAAAGTAATGACTCCACTCGAGAAGATGAAGCGCAATGGCAGAATTTCCTTCTTCCCTCCGCGGCTAACGTCCTTTTTCTATCTCGCTCCCTTTCTCCGTTACTTTCTTCCTTGGCAAACCCTTCGGAGCCTTTTTACTTTTTATTTTCGCCGGGATTCGTTTTTCTTCTGCTATTCGCACGCGCCGCCGTCAACCTTTTCAACTTCCTCTACCCCTGACGCAGCGCTAGCAGGCTTGCGCTAGCTTTCTTCTATTACTATTTTATTTCTTCATTTACTTCTGCTCTTTCTTTTCAAACAATTTTCTTAAATTTTCCGGCTCCCTTTGACGGTCAATGCTGCACTTCTGTAAAGCGCGCTAGAAACAGGCGCCAGTCGTTTGCTTTGAAAGTGCCTTAAAAACTGACTGTCCGATCAATTGGCCGATTGAATTAGCTCGGGCATCAGCGAATCAATCGATAAAATTGTTTTTCCGCATTCGCGTCCCTCTCGAAGCTGCGAAGTAGCCGCGGCTCTCGGGGAGATAGAGAGTGCTTTTAGTAGGGTCGTTGGGCGAGAGCCGTGGCGTCACCGTTACGGATCTAATCTGGTTTAACGTGTTTACCGGCCCTCGATAAAGGCGCTCATTGCGACTCGCGGCGACGCCGGATTTTACACGCGAGGGTACGCGATCTCGCGCTCCCGTAACTGAAATTTATCACGCCTGTAAATATAGAGCGGATCCTCCTCTCGTTCTCGCTCTTTCCTTTTACGGCTCGCTTCTTCCGATCCGTTTGTCCAGCGCGCTTTTTTATGCTCGCGCATATAATATATAAAGCGGAATTTTAATCTTTTCTAATTCTAAGCGACACAATTTAGCTAATAAGGTTAAATCGTGCCGCTAACAATCTATGAAAATATGTTGACTAAACAGCCGGCAAGGCCATAATTCCTCTATAAGCCTCGAAAACGGCCAAGAAAGAGAAAATCGCCAAGAAATCAGGAGGAATGAATGAAGCGCGAGAGATAAAAGAAAAGCAGCCGTGGAAGGCTGATGCACGGCAGTCGGTTGCGAGCCAAGTCGCCCTAGCTGGCTCCCCACTACTCCTCGTTTTTCGCCGCTAGCGGCAGCAGCAGCTGGCGCGAGAGATGGCGCGCCCCCCTTCTCCCGTCCTCCCACCCCAAAGGCGAAGATGATCCGCTTTAACGAGGAAAGAGCCGGCCGAGGGCTCATTGAGAATCTCGAGGCCGAGCGGGCACCACCGCCACGTGAGACGCACGCGCGAGCATAGAGAGCCGAGTGAGGTGCAGTGCTGCCCCAGCGGCGCGAGACTTGCCTCTTTTGGGCCTGTGCCGCCGTTACAGTTTCTCTATGCAGGGGGATTTACATTTACACGGTCCGTTGGATTGTTCATTTTTTAGCTGGAAAACGTGACGTGAAGTGGAGTGCATAGTGAAGTGTCGGGCAATGTTTACTTCCGATTTCAACAGCTTTCAATTCGGAAGGATGTGCTTCAATGTAAGAAATTCAATTTTACAAATAAATTTTACTTGCGTTCGAGTTTATGATTTTCTTGTTTAATGGCTAGAACAAAAAGTTGAGAAAAAAGCCCCCCCCCCCCCGTTTCGTCCCCAGCGTTCGCGATAAATAAACGCGTAGCGGGCCGCTTTGATTTATTTTCTCTCCTCCCGTTCGTTTACGCGCACCGCGCGGATAAAGTCACGCCGCTGCCGTGCAGCCGGCCGCTGCAGCGCGCGAGAGCTGCAAGCGAGAGAAAGTGAAATGAAGTGCGCGCGGAGAATTTATTGTTTTCTCCTCGGTCCTTTTGCATTATTTGTTATTGGTTATAAGTTGTATCGTGCTTGCGCAGCCGCCGCCGCCACCGCCGCGGATGATTTATTTCGCCTCGGAGAGCGCGTCGTTACTTACAGCCGCTCGCAAGATTACGCGTCGTGATGCTGCTGCTGCAGGCCGCTTGGAAATGCGATGAATTCGTTTCTGCTGAAATTTAAATTGATCGGAGATGCATGAGGAAGCCACTCGCGGAATGCCTTTCTCCTCTAGTTTTCTTGCTCTGTTCTTGTGCTCGTCGATACACTTTGTATAACGCTTCGAACTGCTATTAGTAGATTTATGTTTCTTCCTATCATAACATTTTTCTTGATAATACTGTCAAACTTTAATAGCTTTAATTAAAGTTCAATAAATTCTCGGTTGATAAAATAACATAATCAGACTATCAAAATATTTTCTGATATGAAAAATATGCTGATTAATAATTTTGGAGAAAAATTCAGCTTCACAAGTGGTAACATTGTAATAACAATACTTTGAAGCGAAGCCAATCCTGCTAATCCATCCTTGCAGCAAAACAGTTCCTTCAGTAAACTAAATCGAAGCGTAAAATCCACACCTACTTGTACAGTGTTCGCACACAGCATCGCGGAGGTTTCGCTGCCGCGCAATGAATGGGGGGATCAAGACTCGCCCGCGGGGAGGAAGCGTATAATGAGCTTTCACGAGAGAGAGAGAGAGAGAGAGAGAGAGAGAGAGAGAGAGAGCCGCCCACACAATATAGCGCCGCCCGAGACTCGTTATGAACGGCGTCGTAACCTTTGCCCCGTTCTTCTTTTCAGTGGCGCCGCACTGGCACGTTATAACGAACTTTAAAAATTACGACGCCCGGCCGATCCGTCAAGGAATTAGTGCGCCACCGCGGCTTATGCCGCGTTGACTGTTACTGAAAATCAGCTTCGGATTATTTCGAGTTCTCCGTTTTCGTGGTTCTTGTCGAAATGTATTTTTTATCCCTGGGAATTCATCAAATTATAAAAGTAGTTTTTTTAACTTTAGTCTTTTTCTTATCTGGATGGAGAGTAATTTAGATCGTTATAATTATTTTAAGCAGTGAATCATCGTGTACTGGACGATCTCAATGCGATTCTGAAACAACGGTAAAGCTCAAAAATTTTAATCTTGGTTTAATACTTTAAACGCAGCTTTTCTTGGAATAATTTATGAACTCATTTGTTCTAATAACGTCCTCATAAAACATGATTCATTCTTATACTCGATCATAATACGTCTCGTACAATAACACAGCATGGCATAAACGTGTGAATATAAACACCCGGGATTCATTAATCTGTAAAATATTATTTAATCACAGTTACGCGTCGAATCACGAAAGCAACAATAAACTCGACATTATTGCGCATTACAATGAGCATAAAAACGAAGAAAGATTATAAAACTCGGCCTTCTTATGACTAATACACAAGTAATTTACATTAAAACGGTCGATAAAAAAAGATCATTCGCAAATACATAAAAGAGCTAAGAAAGCGGGGCTCCCGCCTTGCGGGAAGTGTGGCTTTTGATTGCTGCTGAATCTGAATGGTCGTCTGGGATTTACTCTGCTTCGTTTTCGCCCCCCTTTTCGCGAGCTTTTATTCTCCAAAGCGAGAGACGCGTTTTCGGCTAATAAATTTCGCGTCTTTGCTTTGATATCAGGGATTTCGGCAGCGAAGGAGGAGGGGTATATTATAAATTCGCGCGCGAGACGCGGCATATAAATAAAGGATTTCCGCGGGCTGTTTAAGGCGATATATTGCAATCAAGGGGCTCTCTTTAGACTCCGTGTAAATCATCGTAAAGAGAGGATTGGGATATTATAAACAATTAATACTTTCGATGAAAGGGTTTAATACTTTGTATATAAGTTGTTCTTAATACGATAGAATTATTGGAATAAATCAGAAGAGAGCGACTTTCGTGCTACTCTTGTTGGAGTCTTCAGAAAAATTTATAGCGTCTAAATTATGAGCACTTTATATGGTGACAAATATTTCCATAAATCAACACAGCCATTAATTTCTCAGAGCCGTTAAAACGTCAATAATTGTAATACGGCAAAAAGTAAAATCGAATGTAAATTCTGTGCGGTCGTTTATAAAAGCTGAAATTTATGAGAATAATCAATAAATATTTCCAAACCTAATCAATTAATCTATAAAAGTCATAAATACTGAAAATAGAAACAAATCTAAAATTTAAATTAATGTTTGAGTATCCTTTAATGCAGCATGGAGAATTTGAGCTTAAATAAAAAGGATCTACAAAACGTGTAATACTGGATCATAAAGGACTAAAAAAGACTTTAGATTTTCTACTGCTTAAGAATGAGTAATGCGATTTATTCTAACTGAAGTAGAACCCTTTGCTATTCTAAGCAAGTAGTGATGCAAAAAGATGAGTGAAAGAAACAAAGGGAACATGTATAATAGGTTCTCATGTAGCGGATGATCAGAATGGAATACAAAAGCACGACTCCACTTCTCATGGGCAGTTTCTTTCTCCGCCAAAATCAGTGCAGGATGTTTGAACGTCGATCTCCCAAGAATAGACTGAAGTCTCTGTACTTTGCGTGGGATCGCCGCTCTTCCCTTCGACGCAACGTGCTAAAAGAATCTGAAACATAAACGTTAAAGTTTATTCATCCCACAAATTTCTAAATTAGTAAATCGAAATAACGGCTGCGTCTTAATTACATTCTCATTATTATAATTTTCGGGTCAAAGTAGAAACCTACCGGTGGCATGGCAGCAGAAAACAATCTGCTTGCTTCCGTAAGGCAGGCTGCATTAGAAAACAATGAAAACATAAGCCTGAGCAGCGAAGAGAACAATCCAAACGAAAAAATGATCGGAAAGGAGGTAGACAGTCGACGCTGCAAAAGAGAGAAAGGGCGAGTGCGTGCAGAGAGAGAGAGAGAGAGAGAGAGAGAGAGAATGACTCCGCGTGCTCTAAGACTGTAAACTGTTTTCTTAGGCACTTGGGGCTCTTCAAAAATTCCTAAATATTTACTCTCACGAGGGAGAGAGAGAGAGCAGAAAGACTCCCAGACGCGCAGCTCGCCTCGGCTTCCTTTTTCCCCGACCTCTATCTCGTATCTTTGGCCTTCTAGTACGTTTATGTGTAGGTGCAGCACTACAGTCGATGCGCTTGGAAACCGACCGCTCGACGGATTAGAGTCGCCCCGTCGTACACGTATACACATCCGTGTCTTCGCTTTTTACCTTTTGATCTGTTTGTTTAGTTGCGGAACGCCGGCTTTAGTTTTTCTTGAAAAAAAAAAAACTCTGGAAATGTGTGTGATGACGTAAAAATGAATGCTAACGACTCGTGATATTAATAATATTTAACTAAAAAGCTACGTAATAAAAGTCGAGGGTAAGCAATAAAGTACCTTATCGCGCGTCTGCTGTTTCCAATTTTTCTCAATCTCTTGACGGGCGTTTATCAAAGGGCGAAGGACTCGCGCATGTTTCGGCGCGGAGGCGGAAAAAGGGTCGCGCGTCGTGTCGTGCGTGAATCTCTAAGCCCCGCTCCTCGATCTTTTTTTCTCTCCTCGCTCTCGAAGGCTTTGTGCCGAGAAAGAGGGAAAGTTCGAGATTTTCAAGTGATTGAATTTTAAAGTGCGTCTGCTGCTGGGCGTGTTTCCCTCCTCTTACCCGGAGCTTTTTCCGAAACAGGTGGACTACCCTATACGGTCTTACTTTCTAATTGCATCTATTGATAGGATGCGGGTGTAATGGATATTCCGACCTTTGATGCGGATTAAAGCATTTAATATAAAATCGTAATTTAATTAGCTGCAGATGGAAACTGATTCGTGGACATTTATGTATTTTCAATTGCTTAAAACGTTATCCATAGAGATTCATTTTTGTCGGTGCACTCTGCCAAATTAAAATAAATTTATAATATGAATGCTTTCCCCTTTCATGAATAAATAATTATAATTTTTCATTCGTCTAAAAGCTAAAATGCACGAGTTTCAATTGCACGGGATTAAAAATAATTATAATTTTCATAGCTCATACAATGACTCAGGAAAGATAAGCTTTATGCTGGCTGTCATAAATATTACTTTGCTATCAAGACTGCTCTCGACTTGAATGGTAAAAATGTATTTTTAAACGGGCTCTTTCTCAGACTGATTTCTTCTCAAAGACTTAAAAGCTACGATTAAAAATGCTTGTAGAAAAGTTAAAAACGAAAAATATTTAATTTGGCCCCGTAAAAGGAGAAAGCGCAGCAGCCGGGCTCTCTCTCAAAATCGAAAATTGAAAAAGCGCAAAAGCAATATCGGAAAATCGGGCGGGAAGGGCTTATGGCCGCGTCAAAGTTCAAGCGAGAAGGCAGCAGATCAAAGCACGCGAGCAACTTTCCCCGAAAATTGCGAAATCCTTCATTACAGGTCCTGGGAGAGGCGAATGCGTGGGTGTGACGGGCCTTTGATTTCCGCGTGGTCGCGGCGTCAAACGCGTGTCCTCAAAGAAAGCGAAACGTCTGGTCTGCTTTTCTCCTAGCCGGCGCTCGATTAACATTCGACATGGCTAGATACGCGCTACGATAGTTATTTATCGGCGAGCGGCCGGAAATATCAAACTGGTTCTCCGCGCGCTATTCCAATTATGCGAGCCTGCTGCACGCAGCACCTTTTATTAAGCCTTGATTATTTATGCGCGAGCCTCGAACGAGCGGATAAGAACCCGGAGAGTGTAAACAATGACCAATCTTTTCTGGCTCTGTTCTTTGGGTGAGTCAGCCCTCGGGATGGTTAACGAGAGAGAAAAAATGAGGGAGTCATCCTGGGGTATTACGGGTACTTTGTGATGATACCGACTTGTATCTAGTTGAATAAATAAACGTGCGGGGTAATATATTATCCCGCTTAGGGAAGTCGCATGTTTTCAACGATTATATAAAGAAAACTGGAATCTTGGCTTTTTTATTATTCCTTAAGCTGTTTAAAGTAAGGTATAGCTGCAAGAATGTTTGAGATTAAGATTTCAGAGTTATCAGAATTTGATCGAGGTGCAGGATGAAAAAAGCCCCCAGCAGCAGCATTATGAATCGGCGATCAAGAGGAGAAAAATGACGGCGTAGTCTGGGCATAATAAAAAAAAGGCCACATTGTTTCGGTCTTTTCCCTCTCCGGTAGCTCTCTTGCGCGCGAAAACCCCTCTCTCAGCGAAAAATCCATCTCGCGCCGCCGCCTAGTCGAGCTTCTTTCCCAGTATACATTATAATACCTAGAGAGGGAGAGGCGGCTCCTGCGTATCTCTCGATTCGCGTTTTCCGCTCGCGCGTGAAACGACCTTCCGATCGGAGCTGCAAGCACGCACGCACGTGGCGTCTCTCTCTCTCTCTCTCTCTCTCTGACTCGGCCTCGTTTTCCATCTCCTTCCTCGGCGCGCTTCTCCTTTTTTATCATCGCACGAGAGCAGCGACGATGTCCCGCCTTACTTTTTGGCTCGTTTCACAGAGGCTGCGTATACCGATGCAAAAGCATTCCCTTGTTCGAACTTCCCGCACCACTACCTCGCCGGCGGAGTAGAAAGAGAGAGAGAGAGCCCGAGATAGGCGTCGCTCGCAGGCCGCACTTTTCGTCTGAAAGGTCTGACGGGAAAGTTTCCTGCATTCTCTCCTCCCGCCTCGCTCTCTTTCTATTTTACTTTGTCCTTCTACTTTGTCTCCGCTTTTTCGCGGCATATATTCTTGGCATTTTTTTACGCGACGATACGTGCATAATCTGGGATAGAGCGTTTTTAGCCGCCTTAACCTGCTAACCGTGCAAAGCCGAAAGTAGCTTTAAATATTTAGACGTACATTTTTTCGGGCTTACAGTTACAAACTTTCCCGCGCACGCACTAATTGCGTCAATTTATGGTAATTGAAGAAGCGTGTAAAGGCGCTTTCTGGAATTCTTCTTTAAAGCGGCGCATTACACGAAACTCGGGCATTACCCGCCTGATTCACGCGACGAGAATCTGAAAAGGTATAGGAAAACGAAATCACTTTTCGCAGTTCTCGATAGCTGGCTTCGAAATACTTATCTCTCCTCGAAAATCGTTTCGTCGCGCTCCATTGCCCCCCCCCCCTCTCTCTCTCTCTCTTTTGCCTCGAAAAATACTCGCTATCGTTCTTTCCCTTTGTTCGCGCGCTCTGTACAAAATATTGATAAACGATTTGAAGAAAAAAGAGGGGGGCAGAGCTCGGCCACGACGACGATCCGTTAAAGCGATCGCGCAAGAAAGGAGACTTCTGGCGATCGAAGCTCCGCAAGGGCGGACTTTTCCTCCTTCATCCGGTCTTTACCCCCTTTGTTCGACCCTCGCACTCTCTTCCGATACTTCGCGGAAGTCGAGGGTGCGCGAAAACTCCCCCTGAAACCGCTGATCCTTTACCTTTCTCGGCGCCCGACTGCATATTCTTGTATTTTTCTGTCTATGCCCAAGGTTTTTTTCATTCGCTACCTCTCTATTCAGGTTGATTGCTTCTAAAAATACGGCAAACTTGAAGCGTGTTAACCGAGAAAGCAAAAAGAAAAAAGGCTTCTACCTAAATACTGTAATCTATATTTCTGAGAGCACTTTTTGCACATTAGCCAGTTCCTTAATTACAAAAGTCGCCGTCAGGCTTCTCCCAGGCTGCAGCTGGCCTTCGGAACCCCTTGATTCCCTCCTCCCGGCGAAAGGATTATCTTTGAGAGAGCCGAATCATCGGGCCAAATATAATAAACACCCATCAGTGGGGAGCAAAAGCGAAGAAGGCTGCTCGTTACTCGGGCCGATATAATTAATCGGAGGGCCTCCGATCGCGCGCCGCGTTGGCAGCCGGTTTTCGGCGCGTGCATTCGCTGCTATCTGCTTTGTCATCGCCTCGCGCTCCGAGAGTTCGACGTAAAAAACGAGGAGGAGCCATTCGCGACTCTCATCGGGTTACCGAGGGGGAAAATTATCGGGAGGCTGAGAATGATTGATGTCGCTCATTTTTTACCGCGGTATCGTTTTTCGTAATTTAAAGCGCAAATATATTTAAAAGAGTCGAGATACGAAATTAAAAGCGCGCCTTTATTTTTTAAATGAGTGAGTGAGTGAGTTAATTTAAGAAAGTAAAAAATGTCTTAATTGAAGCAGTGGCTTGTTATAAATTTAGCCGATCGAGTTTTAAGAATCCTTTTTCTCTCTGTTACAGGTGGGTGGTAAAAAGCGCTGCTGCTAAATAGCCCTCTTCACGTAAGCTTAAATGCACTTTTTATTCTATGCGCGATCCGATTTCTCGTAAAAATCTCTCAATCACGAAACCGCAGCCACTGATCCTTGGCAGTCATCTTCGAAAATTCCGTGCTTACGGGCTTCGTGCGAAACACGACTCTGTGGCTTTCGTAACGGCTCTCTTCCCAAGACGATCCGTTCGGCGAAGCTCCGCTCTAACGAAAGAGTCGGCGACGGCGGCGGCGGCGGCAAAAAAAGGGCTGAAATCCAGCCGGGCCGCATATATAGCGGCCGGTCACGAATCGTCCGAGTAGGGCATTATCTGGATCCAGGCGGGAACAGCAGCAGCCACCCGTCCGAGAAAGAGAAAGTGTCCGTGATCTAATCAGAGCCGCGCGAGAGGCGACGATAATGGCCGCCTCGTAAAACCATAAGCCGGACTGGCGATTTTCGATGCGAGAGCCGGAGGCTCCCTTCCTTTTCATTTTCTCTCGCGCCGTCTTGGGCTCGGCCCTTTTTTTTCGCAGCTTCTTGCACCTTGCGCCTTTCGGGTCTGCTATAAATTTCAGCCGCCGCTCTTATCTAAGAGGATTTCACGCTTGATGCTTGCCTGCTATTATGAAACGATGAAGCAGGGTGCGAACTTTCGTACTAGGAAGAGATAAATCAGATCGGTTTAGCAGCTGATAATTAGCTACTTTATTAACTGGCTCTTTTTATTTACTAAACTTTGCGCTGTAAATAAGCTGACTTGGAGTTAATAACAGTACTTTCAGGGAAAGATTATGTAGATAGTAAACTTGTTAATTTATTGACACTAAAAATAGTGAAACTTAGTGAAAAAATATTATGCAGCTCTTTAAATTTAGCTGAAACGTTAGCAGCAAGAGGAACCCGAAATAACCCAATAACCCAGAAAGAGCGCATTCGTTTCGTTAATAATCCCAGTGAAATAAGCTCTCGTCCAATCTAACCTTCATCTTGCGTATCGATTTCACGGGGGAAGATGCTTCTCCCCGGGAGGCTCCGGCGTGTAACGACCGACTGGAGTCACAAGCCGCGTGACCGAGGCCTCAACCGGTGAAGACGCGTTTTACGCTCCCTGCAGAAGGCGAAGTCACGTCCTGGTGCTTCGGCCTTACCAGGCCAGGATTAAATTGCGAATCGTAAAAGGCGGAAGGGAGGGGAATGGAGAAGCGCGCACCTGTACGTCAATACGGAGATGCTTGTAATTAAATGTAAGGCGACGGTAATGAGGATGGCGCGAAGTAAGGTCTTTTTCAGTCTCGGCCTTTCTCGGTTCTTAAAAATTTAACATCATGCTTTATTGCTCGATAACGATGTGCTTACGCCCGAGTTCGCTGAGATTAAATTTTGAAATTTTAATCAGTTTTCTGTTTGTCATTTTGGCCAAGTGATAAAAATATCGCTGCCAAAAAGGGAATTTTAATGCTACATTAAAAGCGATTACTTAAGCGTAATAAATCGTTGGTGGATAAATTTGGTTTGAGCGAAGATGTACTAAAATGTGCGATGTTTTGATAGAAAAATCTAGAGCTGATCATGGAATCGAGCTTCGAGTTTTAATCGATAATAACAGATGCTCGCGCATATCATAATAAATGGCATGCTGAATTGACTCGTCATTAATAGGGTGTCGAGCTAGCAAAAATTGATATTGCTAGATAAATTTCTTATCAAAAGAACGGAGGGAGACCGGGAGGGACAGAAGGTTGTGGAGGCATTCAGTGACGCTAATTAACCCGAGATTTGATCTTCCGCTCGTCCGAGCGAACGGATTGGGAAGCGTTATGATATTCGACTGGACTTTTGATTAATTCGATCGGATGGAATCATGGAGCTTCCCCGCGCTCAGCTAAACAGCCAGTCATATATGATCTCTCTCTCTCTCATTTGATTCGACGCCGATTATCCCTTCGTTCTGCTGTTGCTCAATTTATCACTGAATATGTTGATTACCGCTTATAATAAAAATTTAATAAGCTGGCATAAAAGTTGAAAGCTTTCCCCCAACTTTTCGACTTTAATATTCGAGCTCGCGCTGGAAATAAAAGGCTAGCCCTTCGAAAAATTCCGATTGCGCATCAGAAAAATTTCCCTCGGCACTTAATCTCCATCGTCTGGCACTTGGATCGCGCGCGCATCATCGCACGGCCGGAGATGAATTTGGAAGGCTCGTCGGAATGACCAGCTAAGGAGGAGCAGTCCGAAATTGAGATTCAGCCGCGCTGCTCCTTTCGCTGATTGAAAAGGGAGAAGCGGAGGGAGAGAGAGAGAGAGAGAGACTCGCGTAATTTCTGCAGCTCGGCCCTCTCGAGACGAGTTTCCAGAGAAGCTCGAGGATATCGTCCGCTATGGAGATTCGGAGATTCGAAGACGGAGGAGAAACGTTAGAGTCGCGAAGTATCCCTTCGTTTGCTTTTTACTTGGCGCACGCCTGCTTTTTTTCTTCGAGTAGTTTTTGCGCTAACGGACTGTGTCTTAATGAGTCTGGCTCTGCTGTTTCGACTTTATTGAAAGCTGCGCAAACAAGAAGCTCTTGCTGGAGTCGAAAATCCTACTTTCCCACGTTCGGAGAAAGCGTTACGCTTTTACGTCATTTTGGCAATCTGGCTTATTATGTTTGCGTGGCGCTTTCAGTCACGGCGATCGCCGAGCGGAAAACTCTGCATCCAGTAAATCACGGGCAGGAGGCAAGCAGCTCGTACTCTGGAGCATAACCGAGCGCTGTCTGATGACGTAACGGCGGCTCCTCTCCGCCGGCGGAAGGCGAGAGTAAGCACGCGCGCAATGCATTTCTACGCTGCGCCTCGTCGGGTGCAGGGCAAACAGAAGTGACGCCTGACGCTATGAGGTAGGAGCTCGAGGGAGAAGGTTATTATCGAGTGCATTTTCTCGCCGCTGAATTATTTAACTCTTGAATTCCATTTTAAAGCAATTTAAAGGTAAACTTGGGTTTTAACTGTATTGTGTAGGCCGACAACTATCTTCAAGACTATCTCGAGAGCGAAACAGTGAAAACGTTTTGTCTCTCCTCGGCGCGCGTGTCTTTACCTTTACTCCGCACTTGCTCTACACTACTACTGAAATCTCTTTCTCTTTCCGCGCCGAGTTTCTCGCTCGCTCCTCTCTCTCTCTCCCTACTGGTATAAGTCCTAGCCCGAAGCGAACTGCATAATTCATGGCTTGGCTACACGTTAGCTGGCTTCTCCTCTGCCGCTTTGCCCTCTTTATACGTTCCTTTCCAAAGTGCCCTCGACTTCTCTCTCACTCGCTCTCGTGCCGCCACGTTCTATCCCCGGCGTCCCTGCCGCGCTGCGCCTTGCAGAAACTGCCCGGCTAGTTTTCTTCTTCTTCTCTAATTCTCCTTCGATTCGCCTTTGATACCACTCTCGTTGCCGCTTCGTCGAGGAAGACGAGTGAGCCTATAATTTGAGTCCCTCCGACGCTCCTGAGATCATCTTTCCGCTAGCTGCTTCTTCCCCCTGCTTTGCCTGCCGCCGCTTATTGACTGTACAAATTAACAGTTGATTGTCTTCGGATTAGTTTACTCCTTTTTCTGACTGAATTCGTTTACTTCAGATTTAGTAATATTTAAAAACAGAGTTGACCCAACGTTTATATAATAATTTTAATTACATAGATCGATTGAACGCGATTGCTTAAAATTAGGTAAAACAATGTATAATAGGCAGTTCGATCAAAAGGATCTTTCGTATATAATTGAACTAATGATCAACCAATTATATTATACAATTTTCGCAAAGTTCGTTAAATGTTTCGCAAAAATGCCTTATATTCCATTGTAAATATCAGTTATAGACATTATCAAGTCCGCTAAATAATTAGCATCCATAAAAAGCTGTTAGTCTTGCAAGACAATCTGGTTTGCTCTTATTATAATTTTCCGCCCGTGCATTATCTGATACACGAGTCATAAACTTTTTCTGATTTAATTGCGCCTAGTGCAACGTAACGTAATTTTATCTAGCTTACTATTAACGGTATTCTACGAATAGTAATTATTCATTAACTAGTTTGCGTTTTTCACATCTGCAATACTTTTCCAACACTGGAACACTTTGCTGCTGTCTCGATATACTAACGATGTGTTAATTTTCACTTTTTGAGAGATACTTTGGTATACTAACGCGAAACTTATCAAGGAGTTATCTCGATGACATTGTTCTACAAAAAAACTGCAGGCGTACTTTAGTTTTTACATAAATAATAAAAATACGTTATATTTTCAAAATGAATAAACCGTGACTCATTTACCTTTCGCAAACTCGGGGAGTTATCAGACTGAATATCAGAAAGTTATAACCTGAACCCTTGGATATGAGAAAGTTACTTTATTCAATAGTGGCTTGTGAAACGTTCATGCATAAAGGTAAAATCGTAAAATCCCAGTAAATTGATAAAAACTTTAATAATACTTTAGATTATATTAAATTGTTTTCAAAGTGATAAATTTTTAGTATTTCTATCACTCTGAACGGACAATAAAAGTCTTTTCATAACTTGCAAAGTGTTTACGTTTGCACTGAGAACTTTGTTGATTAGCAACGAGGTGTTAGAAAAATAAATGCCTTCTCAATAGGCCATAGAGATAATAAGTCTGCCTATAAAGCTACTTAACCCGCTAGAAATGATTATCATTCCAGTAAGCTATTTATTTTCCGAAAGAAATGCGCGCGAGTGAATTATGAATTTTTCGCAAGTTCGCCGGCGGAGGTGGAATATTGGTCCGGGCTTAGAATTGCCAGCCTAACTCCTCTCGCTCGTCGCGTATATCTGAAAACTTGGCGCCCCCAACCCTTGACCGAAAGTTCCCCGCCGCGCAGACTCTCACACGTAGAGGGCCGGCTCGCGTGCATCGCGTGCATATTGCACGTCACCGCGGCGCGCTCGAATAAAGTTGGCCCCTCTCCTCCCGGGACGTGTATATCGCCGTGTCCGCGGCCGGCGCAGAATCTAGGCGAATATTTCGATATGAGCTATATGGTACGGCCGGCGAATGCTCGGGGATCGTTAAAACGCGCGAGCTCGCGTGCACGCCGGCGTTTACGTCCTCCGGCCCCAAAGGGAAAAATCCTTTCCCGTGGCCCGAGCGGAGAAAAAGACGTCGCGATCAGCGCTTTAGTTATTCGTGGCCAAGGATCGTCAATTGTCTCTTGGCGTTGCTCTCCAGGAGCTAGATGAATTTACATGAGATAAAGGGCGAAATACATGTCTTTTCGGTAAGGGCACTAAATTTTAATGCCTCCGAATGAAAAAGTATATTAATTATAAAAGCTCGTTATTAACTGTTTGCTCATCTGCAGAATTCGCGCTCCGATAATCAATAAGTGGAAGTAAATATTCAAATTTATAATTTAAATATCGGATACTCATTAAATGGGAAGCATACATTAAAGCACTACGATTTGGTAATCAAGCCAGATAAAATGAGTTGAGAAAGGAAAATTTATTATATAGAATTATGAAATGACACTGGTCATAGTAAAAGCAAATGTTTTCTATCAGGTTATCTCATCTAAGACATAATAGCATTACAGAGCGAAATCCCACCGCGGCCGTCCTCGACAAAGACATTTTTAATCCCTCAAGCAGATTAATTTCGTCCCAGTGAAAACAAACTCGCGAACGTTTTATCTCGCATAAATTAGACGTATGCCGCAGCCCGCAACGGGAAGGAGCGAGACGGACAGAGCCGTAATATAATTCTATTTCACATATTAACGCAGGGGGCATTCCTTTGAAACTCCATCCCCGAAATTGCAGCCTTCCGCGGGTCTCGGGCGCAAAATGCAAAATAACCCGTTTAAATTTCCGAAATAAATTATGAAGCCAAATTCCATAGCATAAGCCGGGGCTGCTCGCCTTTGAAACGCGCGGACTCACGTTACCAAAGTGCATCCCTCACTCTCTCCCCCTACTCCCGCTCGTTTAGGAAGCGAACTTAATTTATAACCACCCCGCGGAAATCGCACGCTATCTTCTACTCTCCTATCTACGACTTGAGGGACGGAGGGGGAGACTTGTTTTAATATATCTTCTGCACTGCCATTTTCATTCATTTCCACTGCTCCGCTATGCAAAGATAATAAAGAAACAGTGCACATAAACTTTACCGAAAGCGGGCAACAATTGCTCGTTAAAGTACACAACCTACGAAATTGCCAAGAAGAGCGATGTGTTTTATGTTCTTTTCGCGATCTATTCCGATCTATAATTTCCATCGTGATTTTCACTGAAAACTGTCAAACTAATTTTCGAGTAGAAAGTGAATTTTTATGTAGATGAAATGATTCTTTTGTACACCGCATAATTTCTCCTGCGTGTCAGGAGCATTAAGATTGCAATTAACATTTTTCCTCTGCGCAGAAACAATAAATTCTTCAGCAGATTTGGAGCAAAGGCAGACAAAAACCTTGAGTTCTCTCAGAAGCTGGAAAAGAATATAACGAATACGGCTGGTTTTAATTTGGCCAACCTCGTACGTTTCACTGCAGGCTTCCAGGGACGTTTTGCTCGTTTTCGTGCACCATCGCGTGCGATTTCTCCGCTTGGCCGCGTACACAACAGGCTTCCATCTTTCTCTTTAGCAAGAGCGAAGAAGAGATAAGCATCGCGTCGGGGTAGTCCCTGGCGGTAATTAGTCGGCTGTTGGATTCTTTTCTCTCTCTCTTCTTTTTCTCGCACGAAAAGATGCATCATTCCGGAGCCGAGAAACGCAGCGCGCACTTGAAATGTACGTATATATACATTGGCACGTGGACGTACATTCAAGCTCGTGTTGCTTGGATTTGCGAGGAAGTTGATAATATCGACGGGTAGCAAATTAGCCTTAGAGCAGGTAGAAAGGAGCCTACGGGACTCTTACTTTTTTCGGCTCGACTGACTTTTGATAAGCGCCCTCGGCTTTGAATTAGTTAGCGGAATGGATTGATTTATGCCTCGGCGGCGTTTCTTTTTTCGAATGGGTTTTTAGCTAAGGCGATAGCATCTTTGTTTATAGTTCTTTTATTCATGCACTCGTTTTACTGCGGGAATAGATTCTACAAGATAGTACAAGCTTTTAAAATTCAAAAGACGATCTAATTTTAGAGCTAAATATTCGGGAAATTGAATTTAATTTGAGAAGAGACATAGGTTTAAACGAATAAATAAAATGAATGTCCGGTAAAAATTTTTTAACAAGACGAAATGACCTCGTACATCGAATCAGGCAAGGTGTCGAAGCTGCGTACGTCGACAATCTCGAATCACTCAATAAACTTACGAAATGCATCTTAATTAATCGATAAACGAAATGTTGGCCGGCCGTAAACCCACATACTTCTCAGCTCAGTTCTCGCTCGCAAAAACTTTACGATCAGCCCCGAGCATCAAACGGAAATTTACGACGCCACCTGTATGTCGTCTCGCGCTGGGCGCTCGATAATTACCCAGGTATTTATTATCGCGAGCGATTGCTAATGCCGTCGCCCGGGACGGATAAAAAATATCCCGCGATGCGGCTTTTAATGACTTGGCGGCAAGCGTGAAAAAAATGCCTCTGCTCAATTTCTTTTAATTAAGGCAAGCTTGCGATGTAATGGCAATAAGGACTCGGCCGATTTCGCAGTTTTTTGGCGCTCGTTAAGCTCGAGGAAAACGGCCGCTTTTTGCAATGTTTCTTTAGCCATTTCTTTTATTGGCTGCCGGAATGCTGTTTTGTGTTCCGTTTGAATAATATAGATACCGAGTCGGGAGAAGTAAGGAATTGACCTACTGGCGAATCGAGTTCTTTATTCAAATCTTGCATGAAGTTATATTATCCGGAATGATATTTTAAAGGATTTTTAATACTTGCAATGGATTATAAAGAGCCGATAAGCAGTTAATTAAATTTCCATTAACACAGCGATCAGCGTATCATTGATTGTGTGCAATTTATGTAAAACCTGCACGCAATCTAACTTATCTAGTCAATAACATACCTATTCAAGCCCATTAATTAGACTTTCTCTAATTGTCATTCTCGCAATAAATCCGCAAGCAAGTGCAACGAAAATAAAGTCGTGGATTTTTAGCTAATGAAAAAAGCCGTCTAATGAAAATTTTCCCTCTAGAAATTTCGAAAAATCTGCGTGCCCTCAAATGAAATTTCGAGGGGAATAAAATAGGGGCTTTCCCCGAAAAGCATACAAGGATAAGAGAAAAGGATATAGCGCAAATCCGGTGTAGTTTAAAGGGCACTTGGCGAAAAACGCCGAGCAGACTGCACTTTCGTCGTCGTCTTCCCCGTCTCGCGACACCGAGCATATCTTCTCTCAGACGTGAGTTTTCGTCGTTGCGCTAACGAGCCGGAAACTCGCGCGCCAACTCGCAGAAAGAGGACAATTTCCACCTCGGGGAATCTGATATCTTGATTAATTAGGAAGTTCTACTTCTGCCCGCGTTGCTTTGCGGCCGAAATATGATTAATTTGCGCTTTCGAGCCAGCTCCTTTTTACCCCGGGCCTTCTTCCTTTTACGTAACTGCGAGGAAATATATCGGTTGCGTAAGACACGCTTCGCGAAAAAGTGATTGATCCTCTTGTTTTCTTCTCCGCGGATATACGTATTAAATTTGTCTCGATCTTTATCCCGCGCCAAAGTATCAATCCGATATATTAAATGCCATTAAAGCAATGCCGATTAACTCTCAATAAATTAATTTAGCCTTATTTATCGTCGAATTAAATTAATAGCAATCGTAATCGTAAAAATTAATTGATTAATGGTGGTCGTTACTTCTTTTTCTCTTCAACAACACGAGCAAGTGCCGAGCAGTGCCTTGGTTTTCCTCCGTAAAAGCCCGGCGAAAATAAAGCAATGTGCTCGCGATTTACGTAAACTAATATATAGCATCATTAATTATAAATATGCAGACATTCTCGATTAACTGGACCGACTTGCCAATGGGGCTTCGAGAGTGGCTGGACACTCGGCGCGTCGCGCGTAAATCAGGCCCGCCGTAAAGTCGCTAACAAGCGAGTGCTTTTATCTCCGTTAAAAAAGTGCGCGAAAAAGAAGCGAAAAGAGAAGCGGCGCGGAATAACGGCTTTCTCTGTGTGCGCGGCTTCTCCCTCTCATTTTCTCCTTATCTTTGCAGGCGAGGAGGGAAAGGGCGCGAGAGGCTTCGGAGAAATTCACGACGATTCCTTCCCGAGGATCGCTTTACGATTCCGACGACAGCTCTTGGCGATCTTGCGAGCTCATTGTAGCCGCTTTGCCTTTCGGTTTTTAGATTGCTTAGCCGAGGAAAGATATATAGAGGATGGAGGTAGATGATTGCAGCACTGAACAATGCTCTGACTTTCTGGGCAACTGCTTGAAAATTTCTATTTTACGAAGTCAATTTTTTTTTGTTTTTCCAGTCTCCTATGTGATGGTTGCTCATTAATTTCATTCAATTTTATTAACACCATTTCACTTTGGCTTCTGAACCAGATTTTAACTTTGACCTCCTCATTTAGCATAAAACGCTCTCGGTCCTTTATAGAATGCACATTTCAAACTTTATACTCAGTTTCACAGAATTTTGCGCCTAATGACGAAAGTTGAAATTCAAAATGTTAAAGCACGCGGCTGAGCCGAAAAACAATTATTTTCTATTCCAGCTCTAAAACAACGACGACCGGCCGACGAGTAACTGGAAAACAAGTTCGCCGCCAAGCGATAATTAACGAAAATTCGGTTTATTCCTATTTTCAACAGCTCTCTGAAAAAGTTGCCCTCAAAAATCGGCGCATCGCCCGAAAGAGAGAGGGAACGTGCATAATCGAGGGAGTCGGGGATGGAAGCGCGAAATAATGAGAGGCGCGGGGTCTTATCCGACGTCGAGTCAGCGCAGTTCCCACCGACTCAGCGGATAAGCATCAAACCCAGGGTGCGAGCGTCTTTGGTAGTCAAAGAGAGAGAGAAGAGGACTGGCTCCGTTAATTAGCCGAAAACTGCGCCGACTGGCTTCTTTATTTTTATTTGAACTTTTCTCCGAGGGAGGAGCCGAGCCTTTTTTTCTAACTGCCGGCCGTCGCTCAGGGTTATTTTCTACGTACAGCCGCGAGCATCGAGCCGGACGATCTTGAAAGAGCTTAGCCTCTTATAGGGGGTTTTATGCTCTCGTATTTAAGGCTCAACTGTGCTTGTACAATCTAAGCCAAAACCTACCTGTAGAAGGCTTGCGCCGTTGCCGTTTTATTAAAACCTTGCCTAGAAATGCACAATGCTTCGTAAAAGTAGACGGCACAAATTACTGTTTGAAAATTTTAGATTTTAATAGATCGACGATCTAGTCGTATTCAATATCTTGAAGAGTCCTCTTTGATTCCCTGATTTTGACTTTGACCGAAACCTGTACCTGGAAATGCATTCACAGGGACAGAGGCAGCTCGAGAACGAAAATAGACTCGATACAGCCTCTCGGCAGGGCCTCGTCGAGGCGATCCTAATCTTGATAATGACGCGTAATGGTTGGGCTCCAGCCGTAAATGCTTGCCTTTGTCCATTCGCTTCTGGCTACTACGGGGAATTTTCGCATTTATCAGCGCCCGCGGGACCGCCTGGACTGCATCCGAATGCCCGGGGTGAAAATCCTCTTTACGTCTTGGATGACTTTTCCGCCCTCGTTATTTCTCTCCCGCGAATTCTGTTTTCCTCGCTCCGCGCGCTCTGGCCCATTTTCTTTGCCAGCGGGAATGTGGAGCTTGAAATTATCGGAACTGCTCGGCAAATGGAGGGGAAAGTTTTTCATATGGCCGAATTATGTATGAATTATTCGGAAGGTTCAGCGAGAGAACTGAACTCGGAATAAAGAAAAGGGAAGAAAACTCCGTTCCTTCCCAAGGCGGAAAAAATATAAGATCCAGCGAAACCCTCGATTAATCTAATTCAATTCCTGAAGCAAAAGAGCGGCAGCTCCAGCGGCGCTCGCATTAGAGCGGACGAGCGTGCAAAGGCGTGCGTGCACGCAGCGTTAGCGCGCAAAAGAGAGCAGAGTGCCGCTAATAACGTAAAACGCTGCGCATCAGGCTTAACACGTTCCTCTCCTCTTTCTTTTGCAGAAGCGGTTATGAGAGTTCGATGATTACCGGCTACCGTTCTAGAAGCAGCAGCGCCATGGACTACCTGCAGACTACTCGGCTGCTCATCCTGAGCGCGCTACTATGCTCCGCCACCGCCATTGACATATGTGAGTATTTGCGGGCTTCTCTCTCTCTCTCTCTCTCTCTCTCTCTCTCTCTCTCTCTCTCTCTCTCTCTCTTATTACAGCCGCCGCCGCCGCCGCCGCCTTCGTTTTTTCGGGCTTCGATCTAGTTTACCTGTCATAACTGGCAGCCAATTAGAGGGGGATTTGGGAGGAAGAAATGACGGGGTGGAGTATAAGAACGGGTGTGAGATGGAGTGATTCACTGATGCGTGCGCTTAAATAGACCTCTTCGAGGTGCGTGAGAGATGTCGTTTACGTGCTTGTAGGGCTAAATGCGAAACCTTTTTGAATTGGATATTCCAGGAATTGGTTGCGCCTATCATTGTAGATGATATTGCGAATAATGCTTTCCAGAAAAGTTGTATTGTTGTCTGATTAAACGCACGCAAGCAGATCCTATCAATTTTCATTCTTTCTACAATTATACTTTCTCTAAATAAAAAGAGAATTCTTGGCCAAGCAGACATTAATCTTGAATTACACTTGTGTAAACAGTCAATTAAATGAAGCATTAAGTACTTCCGGGTTACGGCGTAACTTTCCTGTAAACTTTCGATTATTAGCAAAAATTCTCAATTCATTCGGATAATTTAAACTTTCATTATTTCTAAGTTTGCCTAAACTATTAACAGTTTAATTTGCATCAAAGATTAAGGTGTAGTGTAAACACAGCGCATTATGTAAATATAAACTTTCTCATCGTAGCTTAGAAACTTTACGATGCAATAATAACGTTTTACGATACTAAAGTTTCGCTAATGGTAAATTAAGAAATGTATTATACTTTGGCTATTTTATTATTCTCGCAAAAATAAGTAATGTGCAGTTCTTGCTAATAAAGATTTAGCAATCTTTTCTCAAGCTGAAAATCCATTTGCACATCTTTCAGCTTGATTAAAGAAGCTCATTATCAGAACGAGTCTGTAGTAACTAATGCATGTTTCATGTAGCGTTAGAAAGTCAGATAATCGTTATCAAATTTTTTCTTCTGCTTTTTTATTTGGCGTTATGAACATACTGTTATATCTTGAGTAATACGAATTTTAGTAGACTTACTTTAAGACTGTAAGTAGACTAAGATTAGTTGCAAGTGTCAGAAGCTCTATATCATTATGCTTTATTTAACAAGATAATTTAAGCGAAGCAGCTTTGCGCAAAAAAGTATGATTTATGCTATACTAAAATATATAAGACCCCTGATTTTTGGAAATTCAATGTTATTAACATTTTAATTATCTAACGGTAATCCGCGTCGTATATCATTAGGACATTTTTCTGCTAATCAGAAAGCATGAAATAGTCACATTTGAAAAAGAACAGCTGTACTTTGTCAGGACAAGCGAAGCATTAATCAGGAGCGAGATCAGCAAAACACGCTGGCAATTCTAATTTTTGTGCGTGCGCAGAAAACATCGAGCCCCTCTTTTTTCCATCAACGGACCATCTACAAAGATCCACGATAAACCTCCCTGGCGTCCGAGGAATTAGATAAAAAAGCTCGCGCCGACTGTTCATTTAGCAAAGGAAGCTTCCATGCCCATTCCATGATTTCGCTGCCCTTCTCGGAAGAGCGGCGCGTCATGGACGATTTGAGAGCGAAACCGCCGGCTTTCGTGCTAAGGAGGATCGTCGTGATGATCGATCCTCTCGGATTCTGCCATGATATATGCTTGCACGCGTGTTTGCCGAGGCGCCTCCGGCTCCGGAGATTTCACCACCAGGCTTGGCTGGCTTTTTTCTCATGATTGCGGCTTCTTGCAGGGCAGAGCTTGTTTCGGTGTTTAGCCGTCTTTAGCAGGAACGCCGGCTATTGATTAGAGGCGGTTGCGCGCCGATTATTTTCTAATTTTTACGGCTCAGTTTGCCTGCTTTTTTAATCCGGCCTAATGCAAGTGAAAAACGATTGTTAAGGCTTTGTTATTTTGTTTCGAAGCTCGTGCATGCACCTTGTGGATAACCAGCGCAATTAGCATGGAGCTAAAAAATGTTGCAAAATGCGAAATGATCGGAGCAAAAGGCAAAGCAAGAGGCGCGTTTCGTTATCGAGGCAGCGAGAGGGAGCCCCATGTAAATTTCTGGCAGTAAGGCGCGTTTACTCAGCTCTCCTCGCTTAATTGCCGTGAGTCACGCCAGGGCAAACAGCCATAACTTTTCGCTCCACTCATGAGGGGATAATCGCGCTTGGCCGTGAAAAAGCGAGGAGCCGAAAACACACGGCGTCGTCGTCTGCGTATTATATCCCTCGCGAGTCGTTACGGCTAAGACACCGTCGGCGTTAAAACAGCGCCTCGGCTTCCTTCCGGCCCATTGATTCGGGCCGCTCGCCGAAAAACCGGTTGCACGCAGGTAAATAAGGGAGGGGAATTGCCAAGACGGAGAAGAGGAGCGGTTTGTAGCTGCTAAGGGGGATAGAAGGATAAAGGGCTGATGGAAAGCTCGGAAAATAAGGGTCTGCAAGGAGAGCTTTTTTTTTTAGAAAAACGCTTTTTTTACCCACTGTAGTTTACGGCCAGTTACTATTTGTACAATGTCGGTATATGTGCACTAAACTAAATAATTTGCGCACCTTTAGAGCGTAAACTTGGAAATATTTTCCACTCAATTTAAATGATTACCGTCATAAATATCTCAATGTTTAGCGTTTTCCTTATTTTTTTAAAGAAACACAAAACCCTCATAAATCCGTGGCTTGGTTTCTCCTCGTTTCCCAGCATATTTTATGATGTTGTGTTACGCGCACCTATTTTTTCATATTTTTTTGTTGACTGTACGCTGAAAGAGTAACGACTCTACAAGAGTTACGAACGCAGAAGATTTTTAACTTACGTAAACTCGAGTAATTTCCTTTGTTGATTTATAAAAAGATAGGGGAACATCTTAAGTAGGCTAAATTACTGCTAAAAGCACGCCGTCTAAAGATAATTATCTGTTGCCTGATTTTAATTTGTCGCATTTCGTAAAGCTAAATTAATGGCCTTTTTGCAAAACGTTATCTTGTTTCAAAATTTACGACGGAGAACAGAGAGAAGCACATTTGAAATGTAAATGTAACTGCAAGCATCGCTCTTTGAAAAAGTCAAAGTGTGTCTCTTGAACTGGCTCGTCATCGGGGTTAGCTAAAAATAAAGTGACGTGTGTCTCGTTTACCTAAATTAAAATTAAAAAGCCCCGAGTGGCTCTCGTCATTAGATGCAATAAACACATCAAATAGGTCGGCCGCGACTTTCCAGGAAATACTCGAGCGCTCCTGAATTGCTTCGGGCGCGACAGTTTTTAAAAGCGCGCGCGATGAATTAATTCACATCGCTCGGTGCGGAGTGACGTTCAAAGCCCCCCTCGCGTCCTCGTTTCGTCTAATCCGTGCACAAAAGTGCGTTGACCGCGGCATTTTTCCCTCGCCAACACTGAAACTCCAATAACGCGCAATACCCGGAGCTTAGAGAGCTCGAGAGGCGCGAGAGCCAAAGCGCGGATTTGTTCGTCAAAAACAGATGTACGAGTGGATGCTCGAGTTATTGACCCAGATAATAACTTTAAATGAAAAAAAAAAAATTCTTTCACCTATAATTTATCAAATTTTTCCCGAGGCTTTTAGGACATTTTTAAATTCATTTGCCGCTGGAAGAGCGGAGCTGCGGAATTTATTATTACCTTTGATATTAATTTTGCAGCCGAGTTTTAAGGGTCCTTTACGGTTTAATTAAAAATTCTTTAACCTATTATTATTAATTTTTATAGATCAAGAGCTGTAAAATTCCATGTAGGTAAAAAAAAGCTCCTCTATTTTTCTGAATTAATTAACTCGCAAAGCGCAAAGAAAAACCGGCGTATTGGCGATTAAACAAAACCGAGCAAAAAGTTCCAATAAACTCTTTTTTCGCTCCTTGAACGGCTCTCCACCTTCGCGTCCCGATTCCTTCTTTTTTTTCGAGCCGTCGTGCTCAAGTGTCTTTGTGTGTACGGGCGCATTTTGAAACGCAGCGGCGGCGGCGGTAGCTCCTCTCCATCGCTTGTCGCTCATCGCCCCGAGTAAATCTTTCTCTCGTCGGCGTTACTCAACGAGATAATCGCCCCCGGAATATTCTATGGCGGCTCTCGGCGGTTCCGCGAGCGAGACAAGTGCCTTGAATATACGCGCGAGGCCTGCCAAGCTCTGTCAACGGCTCCCGCCGCCTGCCGCGCTTCGATCTCTTTCCCTGGCTTCCCTTTCGTCTTTTTCGCCGTTATTTTATGGCGCCTGACTTTACGCCTGACTTTCCGACTGCATTTCTACGATTGACGGCATTTTTCTTTAGCTTTTCTATCAATACATCTTTATTTCTAATGCCGCATAAGTAAAGAAATGGAATTTAATCTTCTTCGGGCTTATCGCGTGCCGAAAAGTGCAAAAAATTAAAATCATCCAAGAGCAGCACGTTCAAAGTGATGATGATGAAGTCATATCAAGTGTCTAGATGCGGTTATTCATTTTTCAAGTGCTTGTTATTTATTTCATTTGATCGTTACAAGAACTGGCATGTGCAAATATAATAAACTGAAAAACGTACAATATACAAACGTACTCATTTCTCTCACGCTTACAGCAGACATTTTCAATATAAAAGCTCACAATTTACTTTAACCGGGAATCATTAAAACGTCAAACCACACTAACGTTAATCTTCACCACTTGATTGCCCGCGAGACATCTGAAAAAATAGCACCGCAAATACGCAAGCCGCGAAACTTTCTAAATCCGAAGACTTACGTCAGAGCCCACCGCACATCATTTATCGCCTCGAATATCAAGTCGTCTATAATTCTCGGCGAATACGTTGATCGCGAAACCGCAAAAAGCCGCGAGTCCCGAAGCTGCAGAGCCAGCCGAACTGGGCTTCGCTACAAAGTTGTGCCGAATTCGCGGTCGTGTAAGGGATGAAGCGGCCGCAAACGCGTGCTAATGCTCGGAAACTCCGAGGAGAAAGTACGGCTATTGTCGGATTTGGGTTGCGCGGCCGAAAGAAGCTAGTTGCGCGAAAGGTTATCTGCATAGCCCAGCGAGTTTCCGCACCCTTGGATATATAATTCGGTGTGCAGTTGCAGGTAATAAAAGTTTACGTCGGGATCAACTGGAAATCTGTCTAATTTCTTTTTTCCCTGGCTTCGCTTATTTCTAATGTCGTTTTTTCCATCAATCATAATCAGCATATGAAAAACCTTGAGAGCATTAACCTTTTTGTCCCACTCTAATAACGCGCGAGATGATGCGAGTGACATCACGATTTAAAATTGTTCTCCAAAGGAATTACGGGGATCATTTATCAAATTTCTTGCGATAAAGCAGTTATTATTTCTGCGATCAAAAGGTTTAATTTGCGAGACGTCATTGGGCTTTCATTTTAATATTGAGCAATAATCAGCTCTCTTAGTAACAGTTGACAAAAACTAATAATTTATTGGTAAATCTTGTAAAAGCCAATTTTCGCACTGGGCAATTACACTTGTTCGTGCGCAAACGCTTAGTAAAACAGTCGAGCAATGTAACTTTCAAGATTTATGCCTGTCAAAAAGCCGCCAAGATCTTACTAAAAAATTGCAGCACACGTATTTAATTATCGAGCAGACGCAATCCCAGGACTTGAATCGCAGGTTAAACGATAATAATTGGATGAAAATTTGAGGCGACTAACGTCAATAGTGCAGGCTGGGGGAGGGCATCGGAGCAGTTAGAGCCTGCATAAATAGCGATGTTAATGCCGGCGACGATACATAAACATGCTGTAGCTCGGTCGGATTGCGGTGTCTCGCGTCCCCGAGCGCACGCCCGGCTGCGCTTTCGACGCTGCACGCGAGCGGCGCTTCCTATCCGACTGCAACCGCGGCGAGACGCGGCGAGACGCGCCGAGGGGGTGGCTGGAAAGCAGGGCTGCTCTGCTTTCACGACAAAGTGCCATTTTCATTTTATAACCCTACCGCGTTCGACTTGCAAATTCCCGCTGAAATACCTTATTATTCGATTGTTCGTTTTGGGATTCGCCGGAATATACTTCTTATATTCTAATATTAGCACTAATTACCTTTTCAGGCAGCTTTTCAAGCGTTCTATTTAATTGAAGAAAATCCAGGCAAGTGCCGCATGAAAACAGGCTTCGGCCGCGAGACAAAATAATAGCCCCTATTTGTCCATTTCCGGGCTCGGCGTTCGGGCTCCGGCCCGTGACGTATGCGAGAGTGCAGCGTTTGCCTCCCCGCGAAACAGTCCCGCGCCCACAGCGGATCGTAATCGCTTGTTTCTCGCGGAGCGAAACAGACGCGCAGCGAAAGAGAGAAACGGGCAAGCCAGCGATGCGTCAGCGCTTCCGGACGCAGGCCCGTCTGTTTCGGCGGAATTAATTAGAGCGCGATTATCGCTTTGTCCAGGTATCTCTCGAGCTCTTTCCAAGTTTTAGTCTGGCTTTCTAATTGCTCTCGTGTTTAGAGGCGTTACGGCGAGTTGCGCGCTTAACCGTTTCGAAATTCGCTTTTCTTCCCGTAGAATTAAGCAAAGTCAATGATTAGAACTCGCCGTACACAAAAGTCGGCAAATAACCCATAGAATTGATAAAACAGGCAAATCCCTTAATAGACCTCAGCCATAAATAATGCTTGGCTTAGAAAAGAACCGACGATGCTCGTAGGTATGTAGGAGCGTCTAGCAAGATAAATAACTCGAGAATTCTCGTTGCAAATTAAAATAGCCTCTTTATAAATACATCACAATTCATATTTCTGGTATTAACGCGGCCAGAGCAAACAAGCGCCATATTTACGAGGGCAATATAGCCGTTGTCGGGGGACGACGCATATGTACATCATCTCTCGGCTTCCCTCAGAAACAACAACACATTATCATCAGACGGGACCTTATAAATTCGATCCACTTGCGGCCGGCTTTTATTTCGCCTTTCGCCTTCGTTCTGGCAATGTCAATTAATATCTTTGATCTTCCGCGCGTTTCGCCTTCTTTAAATTTTGCGGTTTTTCACGTCAATGTGGTCAAAGGCATTTTTTTTTTTTTTTTTTTTTAAGTGCGAGCTTTCGCGAACGAAATGGAGTACATGCGGTACGTTTCGAATGAAATTTAATTAAATTGGTTAAGTTTGAGGAATTTAATCACAAAGGCTTCAACAGATTTTTTACACAAATTCATTCAATTGAAAGAGTATTTTACTTTTTTAATCAAAACGAGAGCGCAAACGAGACATAGATTTTTTTTGAATATTCATGGGTCATGGAATCTAATTTTAAAAATAAAACACCAATTCCGTGCTCAAAATGATGTCATTCGACGATTACAGCTATATTTTCTACACGCGAGAAATTTCGTATTCATTAGATTTGTGCCAAACATCGCGATTACGTTCCATATTTAAACTAATATTTTCATATTCAAAAGAAGCATATGCGTCATTCGGCCCAGAATAATTTAATTAAAACAATTCCACAGCCGAGCATTAAATCATCGCGTGAACGAGAAAAAATATTCTTTCGCGAAAACTTAACCCTCTAAAAAATATAGTCACGCGATATCCCCATCATACTCTTCTGAAATAATTAGAAATGTCCAAACAGCTCGCGAATTTCCGAAACGCTTCAGGCGTCGAAATTCCCGTAACAGTCACTGATTCATATCCTCTCGGAGTACGAAAATTACGTGTAAAACCTGCAATTTTCATTTTAATTCGCCGAAGCATACACTCTGTGTAATTCGTCGTGAATAACTCTTATACGGGACAAAGAGTGAATCGCGATTGCTAAAAATTGTTTCGCTGCGAGACAAAGCCAGCGAACAATCGAATTGTTTATTGAGATTTTTGGAGTTGTTTACAGTTTGTTCGCTGGCCTTTTCCTATTATAATCGCAACTCGATTGAATGTTAATTTCAAACATTGTTAGAATACAATTAGACTATTAATTTATTTAAAAACGGCATACACCCAGTCAAGACGCACATAATAGGTTTTGATGCTGCGCCGCATGCAAAGTACGATATGAAAATAGATAGACCAAAAATAGTAAGAAAGTTTTAAGCATTGATTAGCAATTGACGAGGAATTGGCTCGAAAAAAGCAATTACTCTAGATAGGTGTGAGCTGCAACAACAGGTCCGAAACAACCTGTTAATCGTCGCAATGTCGTTATGTTAATACGGCGATGGCGCTCGAATGAAACGATAATTCCGGGGGCTCTCGCGCTCGCCCTTAATGGGCCGGCCGCATAATTGGAAAACGAGGCTCGCGCGTACGTACGCCTGGGTCGCACACAGTCGAGAGATAGACCGATAGCGAATCGAAGCAGGGAGGGTGAGCTTAATGGGCCGCGACGAGCAGCGCGCCACGTTCTCAAATAAAGGAGGACTACTCGCGTGCTAGTGCTTGCGAGCTTTAAGTGGAATTCCCGTCGACTTTAATTATTAACCGATGGGCTTTGAGCGACGGCGAGGCGCCCCGCATCGATCCGCACCTCCGCTCTCTTTTCACCCAACTTTTCCCTGCCCAATGGGCGAATTTCATTTCCAGACTTCATTCTCATTCATTAAATCTCCCTGTTTTTTCAACTTAGATTATTAGTTTCCAGTAACTTAATACTGATTGCATCTCCAATGCTTTATTGCAGAAACATAAAATTAACTCCCTATATTAATCGCTGCAATAAATTGTTCGCCTAAGCTAGAAAAATCTCCTTTCGCGCAACGTTATTAATGGACAACGCGAAATATTCAACTGCTTAGGTTACAATTTATGCACTGCAAGTCTTTAACTGGAAACGTTCATATATCGCAGCCACTGAAAGGCAGCAAAAAAGCTTCCGAAACTCAAAACTTTCCGCTTTTGCAACGTCTTTCTAATTCATTTCGGCTTGCTTAAGGACTTATGGTAATTTGGAAAGATGCGATGATTCATCTAGCGCCTATGTTTCATCCAATTTCCTCTCTCCGACTATTCGTCACTCCAATTAACTAGCTAGTTACTCTGGCTTCGTTCACCGAAAAAAAATCGAGAATTCGTGGTAAACTGCGTCTCTCAACGCATTCGTAATGGTTTATCATTGCTATCATCGTCCCCTCATTTCTCAGCTGTCCTCAACCTCATTACGCGGCATCATTCATTGGTTTACCAGCTGCAACGGCTTGTATCTCGCGTGATTTCGCAATTCCTCTCTAATTTTACCTTTTTTAATACCTCCAGATTTTGAGCTCGCCTTCAGGCTTTGAAAGTATTAAGCTCTCACCCGAGACTTGCGCAACTTCTCCGAACTATCTCAAACTTTGAAATCTATCGAATTCCAGCGAAAAAGATCAAGATTGGACTTATATTCGCTCCCAACTAAGCCTTGCGCAAAGTGCTATCCCCTTAAGCGGCGCACTTGACATCCATCAATCGCCGGAGGATCGTAGAAACGTCGGGGATAACCGGGACCTAAAAGGGGAGAAAGTCTCGCCAAGTCTCACGAAAAGTGCAATAATCCCCCGATTTTTCGGGGGGGGGACGTCCGTCCGTTCGTCTCGACTTCCAGCCCGTCACTTCCGATCGACTTTCGTTTGTTTTCATAAATCCAATTTCTCCCGTCGGAAGTAGAAGAAGGGACGGGCGTGTGTGCGCCCGGAGAGACGAGTGGAAAAATCGGTAATGCCGGCACGACGTGAAAACAAACATACTTAAATGCATAGCGCCGCTGCGCTCTCGCTGCACGTTCGATCTGAAAATCAAATAGGATGAATAACGATTTTAAAACTTTTTCCAATCCTTTCTTCGGCTCTGTTTGCTCAGCTTTGTTATTCACATTAAAATACAGGACGGCGCTCCTAAAAAGGCAAAGAATGCCTCCAGAGATAATCGGGGCTTCAATAAAACTCTCAAAACAATCCGTTGAAGCAATCAAGGACGCAACCCTTTTCCAATCGGGCAATAATTAACAATTTGCATGGCATTGACTGGAAAAGAAAGCCGTCAATCAGTACGACTGGCTCCTTTAACGTTATGAAACAAGCTTAAAAGCCGGCACGTGGCTGGGGTTGTTCCGCGCAGACAAGAACAACAGTCAGGAAAAGGGGTGGCGTTACCGCCGGAGGGCAGTACGCAACTCGAGACGGGCGTCGAACGGAAAAAATGAAAGACGCAGCGCGTAAAAGTAGTACTTCCGCCCAGCCAGTCGTCCTGGCGCCGAGCTTCCTTCACTTTCTCCCCCCTCGCTTCCTTCCTCGGATGCGTACGGCCTATTAGGCGCACTCGTTAGTTTGTAATTTTTAGTTTCTCCGAGTTTGTTGCCCTTGAACGGAATTAGCGCTAGCCGCCGCCGCCGCCGCCGCCGCGCTTGTTTTCGGTGGCGACCGAGACTTTCGTATTCTTTCCAAATTTCTGAGCGCAACTGCATTAAATGGGTGCATTCCGTTTTTATCTATTGATCAAACAAAGCTAGAGCACACAAAGCCGCACTGGCCAATTGAAAATTTTTCGCCAGGCTTTAAAGTCTCTGCCCTTTGACCCTTTAATCCTTTAAAAATGCGAGTAACGCCGAAAATTCTCGGGGCCTCCCCCGTGTTTATTCGCCTTTAAAGAGGCGAAAATGCTTCCGGCCGCGGGCGGCCTACAACAATGCCGCGGGGCGTCGTTTGAGCTTTTGGCCCTTAGCCCGAAAGGGGGACAGAAATTCTGCGTGCCCGCAATGTACTCTCGCATAGACGAGGGAAAAAAAGGGAAGACGCATAAAGCGGCCGCGTCGCTGTGAGAAACAGAAAAGAATTTTTTGCGTATTTTACCGAGACCTCGAACTTTGTAAGTTCTTTATTGCTTGCGAAAGAAGAAAAATCAAAATGCTCGAAGGTAACTGCTTTATCTTATACTTATAAGTGGAGTAATTCATTATCATTAGTCGAAAATAAAAGAGAGAAAGATACAGACTAAAGTCTAGACGAGTAGTTGCCGAGGGCTGACGGGGAAACTCGAATTAAATAGATTGGTATGTCTAAATTTGCTCGGTCACGAGGGGCGGAAAAATAACGGGACTCCTTAAGTCGCTCATCCCCTAATCAACTTGCGCGAAAACTTTCTCCCCCTGAAAAAAATCACTTTATCAATAAAGGCGTGCTCGCTCGAAGACGAAGGAAACTTTCCTTCCTGCTACGAGGACGGGGAAAAGGTTTTCCTCGCCAGCGTCCCTCCATAACTAAGTCGCTTTAAACTTTCGATGCCGCGACTCTCTTCTTTCCTTTCTTCTAACACAGTTTTCGTAAGCGAGTTGATAGGTGGAAGTGTTATACTGCGCCGCTGCTACTTTCCGCGCACCTAAAGCGGTTACATGCATTAGGGCGATCGCGCTGCCAGCGGAGAACAAAAATTTACTTGTTTACAAGGTTATGATGAGCAGGAGTGAAAATGGAAATGCTCCTTTTGCAAATGTTTCCTACTAGAACTCTTGTTCTCTTCTGTTCACCCGCAAGTTTTCCCGTTATGAAGAGTGGAGTTTCTCGCCTTTCGAAAATCTGCTTATAGAAAAATAGCTTCTTAAAATAAGATTGATCATCGTGCTTTTAAATGCGCCTCGAGCGAAAAGTACAACTGTAGCTCGATCCCTAAAACAGTGCGCAATTATATTACAAATGCCTTCCTTTAAACCAGCAAAAAGTTTAAGGAGCAAAGACGAGGGAGCTAGGCGTCATTTGTCAAAACCTAGAGAAGTTTAGTCTTGTTTTTCCATGTGCCGCGCCTCCTTCTCCACCTTTCAGTCGGTGGAGGCGAACTAAGTAATTTTGGGATTTCTGCTCCCTCTACTTCTCTCCTTCGACGATGAGACTCGCGCGTAATTACGCGAAAACGGAAATGATTTTGCCTAAGAGGAAATTATGTCAGACCTTCCGGCGGATGGCTGGGAGGGGAAGCTTAATCCTTAAGTGAGTCGCGATTTATGCTTTAATATCGTGCGTTAATAAGGGCCGGTGCTTCTCTGATACGGGCTTTTTTGCGGCCTTTTTTGCGGCCGAGCTGAGGAGGCATAGGGAAGGGAGAGCAAAAACCAGAGAAATATGTACAGCGAATAAGCAGAAAGGAATATGAAATATTGCGTATTCGCCTTCGAAAAATGTTATTCTGCCTGGAATATAACCGCAAGCTTTTTCAGAGCCACGATGCTCGAAAGCTGATTATTAAAGAAGTTGAGAAAAAAGTCAACCGAAGTAGGTCGTAAAGCAACGCGCAGATATAAGCAACTGGAGCGGGCGAAAAACATAGACAAAGGGAGAAGAATCAGTGTGAGAGAGGATCCGAGCGCACCGCTAGTAATTAATTAGCATTTAACGTAGGCCGCGCGAGAAAAGCAAGTACTCGGAGCGAAAGGAAGCGGTAAGAGGGAAAACACGCCGAACGTCCGCGCCGGTCATTAATAATAATCAGCCGCGGCCCTATAACAAAGAACGAGGAGGGAGGCGCGAGCACGGAATTAGACTCTGGAAAATCGCGGGACGATGAGAATTTACAGGCCGCGGTTCGCGCTGATTACGCCTCCCTGATTTATCCGGCGCTGCTTTCTGCTCAGGGGATTGCGCCGCTGATCGATAACCGAGATTTCTCCTTTGCTCGGGCTGCAGGACGATGCTCCTCCGAATCATTCACGATGAGCGATATTTCACCCGGGATTACCCCTGATAAATTTCAATTTCCTCCCGATTATTTATTTAAGAAACGCAGCTCATCGGAGCCGTCGTTATGAACGGCGGAGAGGCGCAGTTGAGCTCTCCTTCAAAGCCAGTTACAACTCTGCTAGGAATAAAAAGTAATCCTCCCTCGGCGGCTTCTCTCTGTTCTAGCGGTGCAATCGGAGGAGATGCGAGCTAGCAGTCCCTAATCGCGGTAAACCGAGCTAAAAAAAACTTTAGCGCCGGGAAATTCTCCACCTCGTTACCGCGAAAATCGCTGAAGACGAAGGGAATGAACCCGTAAAAGAGCCAAGGAGCCGGAGCAGTATACAAGCTTAAAGAGGATCTAAAGAAAGTCCTTTAAAAAGATGAGCTACTCAGCTCTTTGCCTGCAGTAATGAAATGATCCGCGTTTCGGAGGGCTGTCACCTTGACACAAAGACTCCGCGGCGATGCATTGTCAAGGCGCGAATAAAAGGAGTGACCATTGCAGCGGACCGTTATTTCCATCGTGTCCGGCATTTCTCAAGCCGCGTCTATTTCGGCGGCAGCTCTCCTCGCGATCTCTTTGTCGTAGTTTCGCACTTGTCGCTTAATTCCTCGGCTCGTCGGGCGCGCGCAAAAACCGACAGCGCGGCGGCGGCGGCGGCGGCGGCCAAGATTTCTGCCGGCTTCGATCGCGTATTTATAGACATCCTGGAAAAGAAGAAGAAGTGGAGGAAGAAGAAGACGGTAAGTTATGCGATGTTTGCCCGCCCCAGCCACTCATTCCTCGTCCATAACTCTCCGGGCTGTGACAGTCCCCGAACGGAAGGGTGTGCACCTTCCCCTCCTCTTCCTCCTCCTCCTCCTCTTCTTTCGCCTTTTCCCTAGACTAGAGAAGCGCGCCAGGGAAATTGAATGCTCTCTCGCCCTCGACTCGCGTCACTGTCAAATTGATAACCGCCGACACTTTTTTCTACGTTTTTTCTCTCGCCCCGTTATATACAGTCTTGCGCTTCCTTCCTCTCGGTGTCGCTCTTGATTTCGGTTATAAGCGCTGTATAAGCGAGGGCAGTCGAGGGAGAGACCGCTTTCCATGTATCTGCGTCTAGAAAAAATCCTGTCCCGCCAAACTCACCGGAGCTTTTCTTCTTTTCAATGAATGAGGCTCGAGATATAATAAGACTGCTCGCTTCTGCCTAGAATTCATTAGTTCTGAAAAATTTAGCCTCGCCGCTGCTCTGACAACTTCTTCAGGCGCTGTTTCAATATTGTGTCTTTTTAGATATTCATTCATCCTTTCGAATGGAAATGTCTTTTTATATTTTTTTGAGGCATTGAATAGGCAATTTATTTCAGCTCTTATAACGTGTTCATTGATAAAAACACGAATAATTTATTATTAAAAGTTTTTGAAATAGGAAAATACGATTAATTTTGAATTGATTGTCGTTTACGTTCACTATTGAATGTAACGGATGAATAAATGAATAATAAATAAAATCGGCAGCTGCGGCTTTTTACGATTTTCATCGAGGCAGTCGGTAAAAAGTGCTTCTAAAAACGGCCGGGGCTCGCGCGACGTAAAACCCTGCGGAAAATGGGTGAAATTGATTTTTGGAAAAAAGGCGCGTTCCCCTTTCAAGCAGCCAGACTCTCGAGGAACTCGGCGCGCGAGCGGTGAATATCGGAAAAAAGGTGGCTCTCGGAAAAAAGCCCAGGCGAAAGAGAAAGAAAAGGCAGGGAGGGGATTGAGATGGCAAAGGTATGTAACGAACGTGCATCTTTTGCAAATGGTACGCGCCGCTGTTGCATGGCGTATATATGCGCCGGAAGTAGCGCGTGCAAGCCCCGCCGCCGCCAATCGATGCTCGTAAAGCGCGTCCGCGTGTGCGTCCGTCCGTGCAGCGCTAATGCACGCACACCAACACCCGCGCAACCCCTTCGAAATGTTTTATTGTTACGCTCCTTTTTGTGAGCTCGAGTCCTTTGCCGCCGGGGCTGCACGCGCGTTTTTACATAACACTGCCCGTTTTTTATCCATATGCTCGCGTGAATTATTCATACCGCGAAGCCGCGGAGCCACGGAGCCGCGGAGAGGGAGAAATTTACTTAAATACTCGCTTTGGGAAGTTATGTGGCTGCGAGGAGCGCGAGCGTGTTTAGCTTTTATACGCGGACCGGAGTTTTTATCGAGTTTCGAGACTAGTATATTATCGCCTGATTATTCCATTTGCGCGGCTATTATCAGTCTGGAATTTTCAATGCTAATGCACCGCTGTTGGCTTCTTAATTCCGGCTTTTTAATACGGCTAATTTCTTTATTTGCCGTTTATGCTAAAGTGCAAGCAGGAAGCAAACTGTTTCTATTGATTTATGAAGCGCGCTAGACAACTTTATGTCGAGGCTTTTATTATAGGAATATTGACAGAGAAGCCTTTATATACAAGCGAATGAATTATTTTTAGGCCTTATTATAATCCATTATTAAATGGCTATTATTTTTTTCAAACAAGGAAAAGCTTTTAATCTTGGTGAATTATAGGGGCAAGTTTTAAAGTACGAAGAATAGAAAGTTTTAAGGCAAGGATAAAAGAACACTTTTGCAGAAAGTTTGACTTGCCCAAAGAACGGCTTTGAATAATGTAATATATTTTTTAAAGCTTGTTCGAATTATTTTATTCGAGCGAAATGTACGGAAAAATGGGAGCATTACATCCCAACAACAAACAGCATAACTTGGCATTGCAGATTCTAAACTAGCCAGGCAAGCTGAAACACGCAGCCCGAATCGAAACCACAAACTAACGGTCGCGCATTCCAAAAGTTTGCGTCAAACGCAGGCGCAGAATTTCCTTCTTTCGCATACCGGCTCCTGTTAACGTGCGGCTAGAATGCCCGGCATATCAGTTTCCCATAATTTAACGAGGCACGCGTCTGCAGCAGGTAAACGCAAAAATTCCGCGGCATCGAGATTCGCACGCGGTTTGCAGGAGTAAAAGAACCCCCCCGCGGCCGCCTCCCTCTAAGCGCGGATGCGTGAAACAAGTTTTGACTCGGGCGGCGTAAAAAATAAGCCGGGAGGGTGGAAAAATATGAGCGGCGCGTCTTCTTATTCCCGCTCCGAGCGTTAGACGCGGCCCATTAATCAGAGCCGGTAATTTTCTTGATATCGGGACTGCGGCAGCGCGGCTCAGCCGAAGGGTGCCTGATGAAAAATTATTTCGAAGCCGGCGCCATTATTTTTAGTCGGATTACGACCGAGTTTACGGAACAGATTATTGTTGCTGCGGCGAAGATGCCGGTCGGTCATGCACTTCATAATAGTTACGGCCGTTATCAGCTCGCGCATTTCTTACCCGGGGTTCTTTTGACTAATTTTTTTATTAACTCACGCAGTATTTTCCTACGACGGTCTCATCAGTATTATGTCTATTAGAAAATATATCTTTAAATTCATCTCATTTTTCACAAGTAAACTGCTGTACTATATTACTGTATAATATTACTAGGGGCTAAAAATAACTTGTGTATATTTACAAAAAAGCCGGCCTTACCTTTGTTAATGATTTCTAGTTCATAGCCAGCGGATTTATTTTAAGCTAATTGAGTCTTCACTGCAGCCAGTTATAGATTTAGTATCCGTTTACAGTTCCAGCTTATTTCGTATGTTGGTTTAGTTAAAAGTAGGAGATGAAGTACGTTGTAAAGCTATTTCGGGAAACTAGACTAGAGAGATCTGGCATTGTCTCTATGCATTGCCAAAACACGCCAAATGTGTAAATAAATTATTTTTCCTCCTCTAGAGTTGGCTTCTATCTAGAAATTAGGTACAATTAAAACTGCAATTAAAAATCAAACTTGATATTATAAAGGCAGTCAATGTCAGAGTTTAATTAAAAAAGTATTTTCGTGCGGCCTGCACCCCATTGTGATTCCGCCGGAAACAGATTTTCTAGAATCCGCGGGACGTTTATTTAAAAGCTATTTTATTTATAATTTTCATTCAATAATAACGAGCAACATTTCAATTTCCATTTCGCCCCCGGAAGCAAGGAGCTCATTTCGGCGGCGGTCGCTTCAATTTCATCGGAAAAAAGCTCGTCACAGAAAAAGCCGCGTCGCGGCGCGCCGTCGAAAAAATTATCAATCTCATTCCCCAGCGCGCCTATATATCGCGTGCATATATATCCGGGCAACTAGACTGCCGCGAAAAAGGCATCGTCCCCACTAATTAACGGTACACGTGTTTTCAACCGGCTATATCTGCAGCGTCTCTTTTTTTTCTGTTCCAGCACAATGCACCGGCTCTCTGGGAATGGAGTCGGGAGCGATCCCTGACGCTGACATCACTGCCAGTTCCAGCTTCGATGGCGGCAGCGTGGGCCCTCAAAACGCACGGTACGTATATACACACTTCTTTTTTTCATTTGGCATTTTTATCGCGTGCCAGCGACAGCAGTAACGAACGCGCGGCTCGATGCTTTTTTTTCGAGCCGGCCTGTTTTCGTCCGGCTCCGGGCTGGGAGATAACTTGACGCGCGAGAGGACCGAGGAAACCTAAGATGCGCGTAAATCTCGAATGCGCGCTAGCGAAAGTCCAGAGATCCTGGGGACTTTTAGAGGAGAGCCAGATTGAAAATAAAGAAAGCCCGCGAAATATATGGGGGGACTAAGCGACGAGTCTCGTAGCTGGAAGTAGTCGTAATGAAAGGAAAAATGGAACAAGAAAATGGGAATATACACTGTGAGTGGAACGGTGCAACTGTGTAGCTACGGAACTTGTTAGATACGGGAACAAATTACTGAAGCTGTTTCTTTCCCGCGTGCAAACTGTGTAATTAATGGAAAAAGTTGTGAAATTTTGTTGGCTCATAAATAGTGCTAAAACTAGCAGCCAATCTAATAAATAAAACGACTTATCGGAGTAATTTACAGCTTCAAGAATCTCTATCAATAAATAGTCCGGGCGACTGCAATAAATAATTCCGGGGCCCTGGCGCACAAATTTAACCGGAGTGGAAAATTTTTCAAGCAGGCGCCTAATGGGACACGTAGGATCATTCCGCAAGATATAGAGAGACAGGCCGCGATGAAGAGAAGAGAGCCTCGCTGAAAAAAGCTCGCCGAATAAAAGGAAGCAGCCGCCGCGCGAGCAGGAAAAACGTGTGTTTGCGTGGGCGCCGCCGGCTTACGACGCCGTAGATCCTCTAAGCAAGAGGCGCATCGCTACCACCTAAGACCCACGCGAACAAGCGACGCGTCCTCAAAAAGCCCCGCCGGCGATAAAACATTCGCGGACCTATCCACCTCGCATGTTTATTACGCGGATCTTCCTAGACGAGGCTTTATGGACATTCCAGCGGTCATTTTCTCCTCGGAGAAGCAGCTACGAAATTCCGCGGCCGTAAACCTTATCGATGATGCAGGACCCCTGTAAACACGCGCCATTCATATGCGCGGACGATTCAAGCGTTAAGCGTTCAAGCGGGAATAACTTCATTTAACGTCTAATTAATCGACATGAAATTTTATTTGAGGCTCATAGCTGCATTAATCATTGCATAATTGATTTTTACGCTCGAACTTATTAGGATAATTTTATTATTAGATAATGATTAATACAAATTTACGGTTAAATAGTTAAGTACACGTTTGAATAAGCTAAAAACACATAAACTAGCTGTTATATTGCAGTTTAATGCATAATACACGAAGAGAATATAATGTGCATTAAACTGGATAATGAATTCTCATAAATCATTATTATGAGTAGTTCATTATTTAGTTACGACAATATTAGTTAGTGTAATAAAATAATTGGCAAAATCCTTTTATGTGCATATAAAAACTTAGAACGTAACAAAATAATTAATTTTAATGAAAGATCTTGCGAATTAGGGGTAAATCAAATTGATGCTCGAAAATATCAAAATCGAATACACTTAACACTCGAAAGGATTAATTGCGCGCCTCCGCATTCGCAATCTCGCGAATCCTCGTTCGACAATGAAAATTAATGACGCATCCGAGCCTGCTCCGTCAGTCGTCATCGCAGCCTCTCTTGCAGGCGCGCGAAACCCTTTGCCCTAATTACAGCAGCTGCATAATTATGTTGATCGAGGCGGCGGTAATCTCGGGGCGGGAAATTTCGATGACGCGAGTCGTTTGCGCGGCTGCCGATGTATTACGAGGACGATCACGACGACGACTCAAGCTCGTTTGCGAGCCCAGGAACGCTAGCGGCATTATCCGAATTAGACTTGAGTACGTTCCGCTTGATTGCTTTGATTAAAATTTACGTTATATTTTAAGCCAGCTTCATTTCGAGAGCTGAAAAAGTGAAAAGCTCGCCCGTAACATCAATACGCAACCTCGTAAAAGAAGATCTAGCAGCTTCCTTTGACCTTCCGCTCTCGTTAGACTCTCCCGGTTAGCGAGAAGAAGCGAGAGTCGTTGCAGCGAGTCGCGGCCGCCTATGAAGTGTCAGAAGCTAAATTACGTTACGGTCCGCGACGAGCTGACGAGCGCAGTCGTAAAGCTCGCGAAACGCTTAGAATTAGGGCTCGAGTCTCGTGCCCCCTTTCGTCCCTTTTCGCGGCGATGTCCATATTCCGACTCTTTGAGGGCTTGTCCTCGCGCGCGACGCCGCGAGCCATAACTCATAGCCCATTAAACGGAGGACGCGTGCGGAGCCGCATCAAAGGCATTCCGCGTCTCCCGCTGCCCGATAAATCTCAGCCCGACAAAAGCCAAAAAGAACGCGGCCAGATGGGATTACCTGTGATTACGCGACGCGCTCACTTACGACGGGGGGTTATGGCGCTATTGATGAAGTTTGAAGCTGCGCGCGGAGGAGAGGCGACATTTTTCAACAAGCCGCGAAAGCATTCGCTATTTTCTGATTCCTCGTACGTAGCAGCGTGAAAACTCCTTCTTCGAATTAACTAACGAAGAAACTCGATTTTCAAGAGAGCCAACTCGATTGCCCGTGAAAGTTGGAGGAAAGCCGCGCAAGCAGAGGGCGAGAACGAGATAAAGAGTAATTAGAGGGCAAGACAGGAGCGCGGCTTGCGGAGTCTTGTGCCTTGCCGAGAGCGAAACAAAGATGGCTCACACACGCCGGCAGTCAAAGCGGGAGGCGAAAGGAGCTGCACAAAGACACGTCCAAAGCGAATTAGCCAAGTGCGAAGAAGAAGCATACGGCGGAGGCAGCAAAAGGACGAGGTTCAGTTTCGCGCGCGCTCCTGGATATGGGCATAATTTGATTCCGCGCGTGCGTCCCCCTCCCGCGCGTCGCCGCAAATATAGAAGTCGCGCGTTTCATCAGCTGCTGCCGACTTGCAGCGTGCCAAGACGGCCAGGGGAGGAGCGAGCAGGAAGAACCGAAAATTGCGCGCCTCGCTCCTTTTCTCGAGGCTCTTTTATCTTTGCTTCCCCGCCGTCTTGTTTTATTCCTCTATCGTCCGGAGCTCGGATTTTCACGCTTCACCGGCGCCTCTCGGCGCGATAACCTTTTTCCAAAAGGTCGCATTTCATTTTCGAAAAATGCAAGCGAGAAGGGGACCGATTGAAATCCTCTAATTCGCTTTTCGCTTTCGTACGGCGACGTGTCTACCTTCGCCTCCGCGTCGTCCTCTCGGCGCTTCCTGCCGGCACGACTCGCTATCTCGCTTCCCCATCTCGTGTTTCTCCGAGCAGCGCTTCGGTCTCCCGAGCCTCCTTCTTTGTTCGTCCTCTCCCGCGAATTTGCCTGCTCGTCGTCTGCTTGCGCGAAAGGAAGCTACACAATTAGCAATCGAAGTGGCTCTCTCTCTCTCTCTCTCTCTCTCTTGGCGGCCCTCCCTGGAATATGCGCCGTCTCTCTTTCTCCCGGAGGCCTCATCTTTAATTCATATCGCGCGCTTCCGCGAACGCGAGGGGCCCCGATCGATAAATTATAATTTCATCGCGTATTCCGGCGCTGAGCTCCGCCGCGGCCGCCGACGACGACGATCTTGCCGCCGCCGACGCCGCCGCCGCCGCTGCCGCTGCTGCTGCTGCTGCTTATCCGTCAACTAGATACACACGGAGCCGCGATTATGCCTGCGTGCCGTTTTTTTCCCTTTATTTTTAGCTAGCTTTTAACTATTATGCTTCCCGGCTATGAGTGCGTGAGCGTCGTACGTCTTCGTGTCAGGCCCCTGGAATTACGCGCCGGGACTTTTTCTCGTGCTCGCGCCGGCCGATGAATATTTCAGCGATGCTCATTTGCATCGAGCGGTAAAGCGATTTCAGATCTGCTGTTTATGCTAGACTTAATGCCCGCAGTTATTTCAACATTTATTCCAGAGATGTGGTAAGAATGATTGAAAATATTGGCTAGGATAGAACGTTTCAAGCTTCGTTATTCTTGGGGAGTATCGATTACAAAGTCTGCACTATTTCTTACTTGGATCAATTGAGCGGCCTGTCTTTTACAAGGTACAGGTGTAAAAATCACTAGAAGCACAATTGTACAGTGAAATTCCTCGAATAGGAAAATCGACACGGTAAAAATTGAAATATACGGCAGTTTCGTCGGAGTGCACCGAACCCTTTCCACTTCTCACGCTACTCAGGCCTCCTAATCACGCAATCACAGTACGAATTCGCGAATCGAGTGGCAATCAGCGCTTTCTCAGCCGCAAATAACTTACGATGGCGAGCATAACTTTGCCCGGCGCATAATTGAATGCTCCGATAAATCAGCGCGCGCAATCTTGGCCTTATCAGTCGGGCATCTGGCGGCATAAATCGCGCTCGAGATCGATAGATATACACGGGAGGCGAAGGAAAACTGTAGAGGTGTGTCTGTGTGTGTGTGTTGCAGGCTGCACAAGGAGATCAACAGCGGCGCCTGGTGCCCCAAGTCACAAATCACGACCGAGACCAACGAGTGGATCGAGATAGATCTGCGCAGAGTGCACGTCATTACGGCCACTGGTACGCAAGGTCGTTTCGGCAACGGCCAAGGCGTCGAGTACGCCGAGGCCTACCTCCTCGAGTACTGGAGGCCCGCACTGGGAAAGTGGGTGCGCTACAGGGATATTCGAGGAGAAGAGGTCAGTGCTTTTCAACATTTTATTTCTGGATTATCCCAACCTTTTCTATTTATTCAATACGAAAATATTCGCGGCTGTGCAGAGAGACGTAAAATTTTATTTCAACCATGAATTAAGTATAGATCGCTCCGTTCGTCTGCGTTACGAGCGCTTTTACACTCTCGAAAGTAAACTTTAAAGAAATGACGGACAAAATGATGGCGATAAAACCGTATCCAGAACGATATTTTTTCTCTCTGAATTCCACGTCTCTCCTCCGGAGAGGGGCGAGAGAGTCAGTCTTTTTGTTACCATGAAACAGCCATTCATCTAAAAAAAGGTTCCCGCGCGGTAATGGTCTGTATATTCGCGATAAAAAAATCATCCGCATGAAAATGAACTCTTATGTCACTCCGTTTCCCACTTTCGGAACGGGGAGGCGGCAGAGCAGCAAGTACAATATTTCTCCTGGAAAGTCTAAACGACGACAGGCACGCGCCGGCCGAGGACCACTAAAAATCCCGCTTTTTCATCGGGGAACAAATATTTTTCGTCGACTGTCTGCGGCGCAAAGTAAAACTGCGGGCAATATCGGGCCGCGCGAGAAGAAAAGAAGAAAAACGAGCCGCCGCCGCTCTGGGGGAGGACGGTGAAAAGTGACCGTAAAGGCCGCACGAAATGAGAATGCCGAGGGGCGAAGCGCAGCTCTTGAAGGTAAACAAATTTTCTTGCGGTCAACTTACTTTCAGCTTTCCGGTCAATGCGATCTTACGAATAAATAGCTTTAGGCAAAGCGACTGAATTTATGTTTAAAACGACTTACCAAGCAAACTATATTAAAGAATTAATTTCCGTTATGGCAGCTTTCGCGCTGTAGTTAATTCGAGCGTTATAAGGAAGGTATTTCTGGCTTAAAAATGGGCTGCACAAAAGCCGTACAACAATGTAATCCAGAAAAAGCCTCAAGTACCTTGGAGGCCATAAAGGTACGCGCTCTGAAAGGCATTTTTTCCTACTAATTACACATTCGAATACCCGCAGTCTCGTGGCATATCAGATATTCGCAAAAATACGTTCATCGATACAAGCTTTCCTCTCCGATAAAGGAGGCCCAACAACAACGGCGGCCGCCTCTCATTACCATAAATAAAGCATTGTCACGCGAATTAATAATAAAAACGCACGCACGCGGCCCTTGGAGCCCGGCCTCCTCCTCCTCCTCCCCCTTGGCCGCCCCTCCACTTTCTTATGTAAACGATCGTCGAAAAAAGTAGAAGGAAGGAGCGCCGTCCTCTCTCTCTCTCTCTCTCTCTCTCTCTCTCTCTGGTTTATTTGTGTTCGGCGAGGAGAGCGCGAGAGAGAGTATCGGATCAATAAAATAAGGGAAGGTCGTCGCGTGCCTCGGCGTCGGGTCAACTCTGTCTATCTTTCTCTCTCACCTACATACACAGCAGACCTGCCTGGGGAGGATAGGTGAGGCCGAACTCGAGAGGCTCGACTATAATTACTTTCGCCGAGCGCGACGGCCGCACTTTTTATTCCATGGCGAGTCGCGAATTTCATCTGAATTAAGGAGCGAATTTAATTGTAACTTCGCGATTAATGGCAGCGCTCCCTTTAATGAACGCTGTACAAATTCTTGCCTTTTTTTCGGCTTCCTACTTTCAAGAGCGACGGTCCAAGTTGGTCGTTATGTTTGTCGGGAAATTAAATTGAACGAAACTTTTCTTTTTCGCGAGCGAACGCTAAGTGCTTACAGATCTATTGAATTGCGCTTTGCCAATTCAAATAGTAACTTTATGAAATTCATAATTTGTTAAAGTACTATTAGTTTTGAACAAAATTTTACACGAGCTTTATTACTAAATCCGAATAATTATACGTTTATTAGTTTAGGAAAAAAGACGAAATGCAGTTGGAGTAGACGCGGAAACAATTAAAAAATTAAGTAAGTTAAGTAGTCCTTCAGTCAGCCGTACTTAATGAATTCCTCCGATTCGATAATAAGAAGACCTCTTAAAGGCGCATTAGCCTGGGTAAAGAGGCACGCGAGAGCGCCAAAAATAGAACAGCAGTCGTGTCCCGTCGATTTCCCGCAAGTCCGATGCTCGCTTCTCTCCCCTCTTGACATTAATGACATTCTTGTCGCGCAATTAAACAAAGGCACTCGCCTTATCCGACTTAATCTCCGCTAACGACTGAACTTGTCCGGTCTCCCCGAGACCTCCAAAAGGAGCTCCGGGGAGGCATGCGAGAAAGAAAGCAAGAGCGAACGCACAAACCGAGAGAGACAGACAGGCGGTCTAATCCCTCCTCTCCTCTCCCTCCTGTCTCTTTCTCGCGGCGGAGAAGTCTGTGTTATTTGGCTTCAGCTTCTACTCCAATTTTGATATGGGTTAGATACGATTCTATTAAATTAATTATTCATACCAGAACACTTCTGTACTTGAAAACTTGAGGGATTTTATCGAAAAATTTTTGTTTCTTACTTTTCCGACGGAATACCTAAACGGCGTCCAGATTTTTATCTATACATATAACATAGCTTGCTTTTAACGATTTTTCTCTCTCGTCTCGACTTGGTATAGTAGCGTGGAAAAATTTGTCGCCGAAAAATAATGACGTTATCCAATCGACTTCTGCGACGGTCACATCTCTAATAACGATGGGTCGTCTTTTAAGGCGACTTGTGCCCCCGCGAGCCATTTACGCCAGCTCGCCGTGGCAAATAAAAGAGGCAGGTTGCGTGTCGCGCGTTGGCGGATTATTATTGATGGGGAGAGGCTTTTCCGTATATATTATCGGAGCAGGTCGCCTCGCCGATAAGAGAGAGGGAATCTGCGAGGAAGCGAGAGCGCCGCGCGCTCGTTAGTCGCCGATACGCCGCGCGGTCGATGGCTAATTGCGATACGGCCGCCGGGCTTTTTTCTTCCAGAGATGGGCGAAATGAAAAAGCGAGAAAGATGAATGGACGCCGAGGGAGGGAAAATAATTGAAGCTGCTGCTCATCGATGGTCACTTTTGTTGGGGGAAATGTAGCGGAATGTCTTATCTAATGCCCGTAAATTAACCGACGCTTTACGCATACGAAGCTAAGTGCTTCTCAAATAAATCAGTTCAAACAGTTTAGCCAAGTTTCATTTACGTTGCAGAAATTATAGTTGACTTTTTAGTAACTATTATCATTATATTGACACACTGATAATAGTTGAGTAATGATTTCATTTGAAGGACTTGATATTTTTTACTTTAACGAACGATATTTCTTTTCCTGGCTAAAGTTTATTTTCATTTTTAACAGAGACTTAATATATTTTGTACGCATAATTATGAAAGAAACGTACTTTACTTAATGAATAATGAGTTAATAAAATGAGCGTTTTAATTTTGTAATTAAAATGAAGTAATAAAATAATTATGCTCAGTATATTCAAATTTCTAACACTTAAAATGAAAATTTATATTTACGGCCTCTATTATGCCCCGAGTGTAACTCTTAATAAATATATTGATTAAAACGTACATGCAAATTAGCCTTTTAAAGGGATAGTAAAAACGCTTTTACGCTTTGATTTGAAAGTTGATACGATTATCTAACACTGGCATGGCCCACGAGAAAGAGGGAAAATATAAAAAGACGCCTATTAAAAAATGATCTGCCTATGATATACGCGTAAGTGTTCCAAAAATGAATATCAAAGAGCCGTAAACTAGGAAAATTTATTCAAAATAAATTTCCATACTGATGACTACGCGGCATAATTCCACAATTCACCCCCGCAGTTTCAGTAGCAATAAAATAAAGCTGCGTAGGTCGATTTTCCTAGCACAAGCAGCCGGGCGACATAAAACTTTCCATTCATCCTTTGAAACTTGCAGAAAACTTGGCGTTACGCGTTGCCATGCCGAATAACGAATAAACGCAATAATTTAAGCAATCGACGTTTTCGCTCGATCGAAAACACGGCAAGGCCAGCGTCCGCCTCGTTATTTGTTTTTACCGGCCTTCCTCGGCGTTGCTTATTAAATGAAATTTTCCCCGAGCATAAAAAGCGGATGTAACGTGTGCTCGATCTATAAAAGCCCGATATTCGATCGGGCCCGATAAGTGTCGGGCTAAATTTTATGGCTAATCGTTAATATCTGCATTTAATGGCGATAACAATTTCAGCCGCGCGCGCGCCGTCACCTGAATTAAGGATAATGCTAATTAAACCTGCTTGTTCCGATTTTATTTATTCGCCGCGCGAACAAATTGTTTTTATCTTAACGCCGCGCGCCGCCCGGATATTCCTTAATTCTTTGTAATTTGCTTATTATATGACCGGTGAGTTTTCAACCTGCTGGAATGTCGAACAATTATTTACGGCCGAGTTCAATAGTATTCTGACGCGAACGACATGCCTTTAATAAGGTTTATATATAATTAAACTTTCATTCAGATGCTGAAATCTGAAATCTGAAATCTGAAATCTGAAATCTGAAAATGTCCAGCTGAAAGCTGGAAATGCAATTCTGATTTTTAAATTATTAAGCTTAATAAAGGGAAAATTATTGAAAATTTATGTATGTATTTCACATTCCCTTTAATTTAACGGAAGATTTTTATTTAAAAACATCCTGCGGTAAAGCATACTGAAATAAAATTTGCAGAAAAATCTTGAATCAAGCTCTCTTCGAAGCAAAAGCAGCCATCAATAATTCACGTAAAAACATACGCATTCCAAAATTACATGAGGAATCGAGCCGGAATATTAATCATTCGCCTCCGTAAATAACATTGTCTAAACTCTCGCGTTTCGTAAACCGCAACTCAGCGACGATTTTTCACCAACAGAGCGACGTGGCCTTCCGGAAAAAAGGGAACGAGATCGAGGCAGGGGAAAAAAGAGGAGAGAAGCAAGTGCGCAGAAACCGCACACACGCCATAAATAAGAAAGCCGTCATAGCGGCCCGCTAATGCCCGTCATTCTTACTTCCGTCTTACGCTCGCGTATCATTATCGCTTCTTTTCGCTGCCCACTCTTATCGTACTTTTTCTCCCTTTTTTATTATGCGCTGCATATAGCTCGCGCACGCTCCTCTATTTTCTCGTTATTACCAGCTACGGCGATCCTCTACTTTCGAGCGCCAGTGATTTTCTATCGAGGATCGATAGCAATTCACGATGTGTATTTTCAATTTGATGTGATTTTAATGTAATATAAGCTCTTTGTACTCCTAAAATAAACCGAAGCAACGGTACGTGTATTCATCGATCATTGGAGACTTTGAATGAGCTGTATACATAAATAAGGCGTGTTATTCTCGTCCCGATATTAAAAACTTATTGACTGCACAAAAAGCCGTATTATTTTTCAATAAACCGCGCCTTCATTGTAGCTCTACCGTTATGCAAGTCAATCAATACGCGAGAACAACAGTTACTTTCATCGTTCGCAGTAATGTCAGTGTAACGACCTTCGGAGTTAACTCAGTTTTAAAATTAATCGAAGGATTCTAGCGAGAGAAGGCTCCTCGCCTTGGCGTCGAGTCATTTCCTTGATATACAGTGTCATTGCTATCGGGTTCGCGCCGGCCGGCAAATCATGACTTCCCAAGTGAACGACCTCCCCGGGTGCATAATGCATCCTCCCTGTACTTGCCCCACATGCATACGTCTTCCCCTCCTTCTCTTTCCGCTGAACTTGAGCTTCGACGCGATAGCTGAGAGCTCCTCGCAAATCGCATACATCTATCCTCCTCCTCCCCCTCGTCCGCTCTTCGCCGAAAGCACCTACTTACCCGGGCAGGTATAGCGTAACGCCCTCGACTCGCGGTTCACCTGATGTTTAAGCCTCCTCTCGAAATGAACGAGTAGTAGCTGCCGCCTGCCTGGCAGACGCTCCTTTTCTCTCTCTCTCTCTCTCTCTCTCTCTGCATGCAGCCTTCGGGAATTGCTAATAAAGCATCGCCGTTATATTCCTCGCGAGTTACTCTTCGCGATTGCCCTCAGACAGAGGCGTACACACAGAGACGGGGAGATCGGCGACAACGAGTCTACCTCGACGTCGACGACGTGGCAGCACTTGGCTTGATGACGGCGCATTTTTCTCCCTCTACGTCCGAGGCTCCGCACTCGGCACTTTGGCTCGTATATCGTCGGCTGAAGGAGGCCAAGTCGTGACTTTTTTCTGAATGCGAGACACATTTTCTTCAGTGGACGGGCCACCGCGAAGCTTCCTTTTTTCACTGCTTTGCATTCTACTGACTGATCGGTTTCGAGCGGTTCTCATAAATTATTACTTTTTTGTGATAATCCCTAGATTTTTCAGCAACTTTTATTCATGATTTTAGTTTAGTTTTCTGCTAGAAAAGCGGTTAATTTATCTAACAAGCAGTTTAAATAACGTAGGAAAAAGGAGCTGAGCTGCTCTATCCATCAGGTCGCAGAGCAGCGGGGGAGATCAAGAGCGAGAAAAGTACATCCCGCGAGGGACGGAGAAAAGACCGCGACGCGCCGGTCCCCTATCGCTCCGCAGCATCGGAGCGCGCAGCGATTCTCGGCTCCACACATCCAGCCAACGTCCTCTCTCTCTCTCTCTCTCTCTCTCTCTCTTGCGAGGGAGAACAAAGACTCTCCTTATTTTCCACTTACGAGTTCCGCGGAACCACTAGAGAGAGAGAAAACGAGCCGCGATGTGTGCTCTCACAGCGCTCGTTCTCACGTACACGCCAGAGACACAGGGACGTGACCGGCTCCTGATTCTCTCTCTCTCTCTCTCTCTTTCTCTCTCTCTTTCCCTCTCTCCCTCTCGCGATCTCCCGACAGGTGCGAACTGCGAGAGAGTTTAGCCGGGTGCTCAACTTTTTGCCAAGATCGAACCCGTGACGTGCCGATTCCCCCTGGAAGCATTTTCTGCTTTTGCTTTTGTCTTTTTCGATAGTTTACTTACGCCGACAAGTTTCTTTCTTGATAAGTTTCGCGGCTTCTGCTTTAAGCAAATTATAGAGTCGTAGAAAAAGACTGCTTCTCTTCTTTCTTATAGTTTCTATATATTTACGTAGCCCAATCGTAGGCGCAAATGCCATAAGAAGTTGATTTTTCCTTTAAATTTATTAATTTATTCTCGACATTTTGATTTTTATGTCCAAGAACAGGTCGCGTTTATGCATATCCCTGGGTATGTAGGTTAAATTTAAATTCAAATTGCAGATGCTAATGTCGCAGCATAAAAATTTCAAGCCACATTGTGTTCAGAAATTTTACGGTGTCAAGTGATTTACGAGAGTAATGAAACCATATTATATGCGTCTCCTCAATGTCAGGGCCATCTTTTGATCGTTGTAAATAAAAATAGAAAATATTTAGTAGCTGCGCGTAAAATATCCCTAGCGTTAAAAGTAATAATAAATCAATTGAACGTCAAAAGCACTTTTCTCTCTATACGTTAATCTCGTAAAAATTCATTCTATCACAAAATATCGCTCTAATTCGTTATTGTCTTAATTAGCGTTAATCTCATCGTGACATTTTTAAATCTCACGATACCGATAAGCGCTTAGTCAGCTTTTAAGACCGCGGCTTTAAGTGCTTTAAAACGCGTCAAGAGCCTAAGCTCTTTACTCTTCCTGCACCTCAACGCCACACAACGATTTTCTTTATGCGTGTATGACAGCCCGAAAAATTCCCCTTCTAAAGCGCTCCATTCAATTTTCATGCACATCACTCTTAAAATCGAATAACGAAACAGTAAACAACTGCACGAAACTTGTCAGATTCCTATACCGAGCATATCTTTTTGATATATTGGTATGAATTTGATATAAGAATGATCCATCATCATATTTGAATAATACGAGCGTGGCAAAAGAAAATATTTCATTATAGGCCTCAGCGGTTGACGTACTTTTCTTTTGACGTTTCCTTCCTGAATACAATTAACCAAAAAGCTAAGATAATCCTATTTTAGACATTATCAAATTCACAGATGGTATCAATATTCATTCATTAAACGTTATAGTTATCAATTACTGACCAATAATAAATTCCTTAATTCTGTATAAAATGTAATTATTTTCTAACATACACTTACATACTCTATTATTCCGGCGAAATTATTTATTGACCTGAATTATAACTTAATCATTGAATTCGTAAGCTGAATTCTAGTTAGAAAAAAGATATTATGTAAACTTGATTTTCAAAGTAACCAATTTCACGATTCCTGTAATAAATTCACTTACAATACGTCTAATTAAACAGCCGGAATTCATTCGGCACTGGCTTAATTACAAGCGAATTTCGGTCTGCCGGAAAGAGGCAGTACGAAAAACTTGTGACAAATGAAGTCGCGTGCCTTAGTCAAGAAAGGCACGTAACGCCGAATCGACGGCGGTCAAATTGAAACACGTGTCGTCGCGTCGCAGTGCGAACTCATAAATCATTCATAGACATCTCCCACGATGCTCTCGCTAATAACGGAGGCGCGACGTATGTTTTCGCGTCTGAAATGACCGGCTGTCCTCTCGACAACGTCATTGTCAGATGCAGCGCGGCGCCGGAGGAGCAGACTAGCAGGTGCCGCCGCCGCCACCGCCTGCGATTACTGCTGCAAATCACTGAAATTGATACGCGAGCGAAGAAATGGCTATTTAAATGCTGTAGACATGGGAAAGTGCACCGACTGCATTTCGTTATCTAATCCCGAGTTTTTCACTCGAGTTATATAATTGCTTTGGAGAGATAGTTTCGGAATTAATTAAGGCAAGAGCATGTGTGACTTGCAGCTGCGTTAATTCGAGCATTAAATTCGCAGTCGGCTCGACTTTATCGGAGGCCATTTACGTGTTATATTTCAGCTATTTTAAATCGGTTTTTAATAAAATAGCGCGAATTATCATTAAATTAGAGGAATAAATAGAAAAGGCTGGCTCGTCTGTGATGAAATAATAATGTCTAGATAAAAAGTGAGCTCTAACGTTAGGATGAACTTGTTGACGCAGGTGATCCAGGGCAACAGCAACACTTACCTGGAGGCGAAGCACGTTCTCGAGCCGCCGTTCTGGGCGAGCAAGGTCCGCATCTTCCCGTACAGCTTCTACCGGCGCACGGTCTGCATGCGCGTCGAGGTCTACGGCTGCCCGTGGAACGACGGCATCGTCTCGTACTCGATGCCGCAGGGCGACAAGCGCGGCAACTGGGAGTTCTTCGACGCCGCCTACGACGGCCACTGGAGCGACGAGCTGCGCCGCGGCCTCGGCCAGCTGACCGACGGCCGGACCGGACCCGACAACTTCAAGATGAGCTACTACGACTCCAGCAAGGAGCAGGGCTGGGTCGGATGGCGCAACGACACCAGGGAGAGGCAGCCCCTCGAGATCAAGTTCGAGTTCGATCACGTCAGGGAGTTCTCCGCGGTCCACATTTACTGCAACAACCAGTTCACCAAGGACGTCCAGGTAAGATCCTCTTCTCGATCCTCTCTAATGCTATTCAATTATTTCGCTAGACAAACTAATCAATTCTAATCCAACTTATAATTACAAGCCTAATTAAAGTAAAGTTTCCAAGGTTCAACCACTTTTGTCAGCCACAATTGAGAGTTTAACAACGCACCGAAAGACATAAATCCTCTCGCGCATTATCTAAGTGGAGGTAATTAATCCCATTGTCCGCGAAGTAAGATAATAACCGACCTATTCCGCTTTCGACACGAGGGATGTATTAATTACTAATGATGCGCTGTCAGAAAGGCACAATACTCGGTCACTCGCACGGCAGTTCATTAAAAGGGCTTATAGAATTCAGAGCACAACAATGCAAGCTGTAATTCTTGTTGTAATATGAATCCGCGGGCCGATGTATTAAACCGGTAGAAAAGTTCGATTAGCCGAGATGAAAATCGCCCAAGGCGCGTCGTAAGAGCGTTTACCTTGGCGAAATGCGAAGAAAAGAGGAGAGGAGAAGAGGAGAAGAGGAGGTAAAAATGATGAACTCGGCTGTACTTCTTTCTCCCTTCCCATTCGCGCAAACTCGCGGCAGTAGTTAGGCGAGGCGGGCAGGCAGACGGAAGAGGAAATTGGAAAGCCCCGCAGCCCAGAGTCGCTCTCGTGAAAATGAAATGGAGAGAGGAGGAAGCTCCGGGCTCGCGGCTCCTGGCGACGCCGGCGCACATCGCTGCCCTTTAATCCGTAGCCGCGAGGAAAAAAGGAAGAGGCAGAAAGTATATATGAAAATCCAGTTTCTGCGGAAGAGAGAGTCAAAGGCGCTGCCCGAGAGAATGGCAGAGTGCGTTACAACGACACCGTAGCCATTTGCGTGCGCGGGAGGAACTCTGGCGAAATTGCCCGGAGAGAGAGAGAGAGAGAGAGAGAGAGAGATAAAAGAAAAATAGCGAGAGCGAAACGAAAGCAGAAAGAGCCCAGTTGTACCGCCTCGCGGAGTTTTCCCTCGGCGAGAATTTTCCAGCGGCAGCGTTATTCTTCGCTCGGATTTTATAATGGTCTGCGAAAGACTCGGAGCGATCCGTATACTCGCTCCCTCTCCTTCTCACTTATCCGCCCTATCGCCGTATCAAGATTTATTTGAATCGAGCGCCTCATTACCCGGCTCGACAATTGTATGGCGCGAGGTTGCAGGTTCAAGCGCGAGGGAAGAACGGCGAAGGAGAGGAAGAGCAATAGAGATGGATGTAGATAAAGCGGGCCAAAGTAAATAGAAGATATGCGGACGGGAGAGGCGGAGATTCGCGAGCTGAAAAATTCAGCGCGGGAGAAGCAAGCAGCCAGAAAAATGTTCCATTCTCGAAAAACCAATAAGGTTGTTCTCTCGCATTCTTTGCACAAAGGGACTGCTTTCGGAGCGACGAAATCTCTAGTTTTTTCATATCTTGAATTCAATGACCGACATAAAAGCGTAAAAGGGGTAGGCGGGATGAAGCGAGGAAAGAGAGAAAAAGCAGTGCATAAAAAATTGAGCAAGTAATTCGGATCCCGAGAACAAGTTGCAAAAAGTGCAGCTTGCGCGCGCAGGAAGATAAGGGAATTGAAATTTAAAATTTAACGCGCATAATTCCGCGGCGAAAGCTCGCAGCTCCCTCGGATCGTCAAATAAGCCCGAAGAAACTCGCGCGCGCGGAGAAAGTAAGCAGCAAAGCGATTGACTGAAGCGCCGTCGGGGAAATCTGGCTGAAGCTACTACCGGTAGGTGCAGATACGCCGCGTATTCAAATACAATAGACCGCGGCGGCAACCCCTTCTATTAACAAGCGGGATAGGACACGTCTTGCGCTGCAAGACAGCACTTCAAAGCATTCCAACTATACATACGCGCGCGCTCCTATATGCCGAGGCTCGCGAGGAGTTTCGAGAATCTCTCTCTCCCCGTCTCGCTCTCATATACATACGGGCGTGTCGAAAATCCATATACGCCCGAGAGCTGCTCCAGGATAATCTCGGCTTTGTAATCTTGCTCTTTCTCTTCTAAGCATGCAGCTTCCTTTCCAAACGGTTATTGCTTTTATCGATACTTAATCAATCGAGGAGGAGCTGCTATCCGTGTTCCGAGCTAAAACTCGAAAGATTAATAAGTATAGATTAATAAGTATTATTGAATGAAAAGGGATTATGCGTAAACCGAAGCCGTAGAGTGAAATAACCATGCATAAAATAGCCCAAGTTATTCGAAAAGTTTGAGCCGAGAAATTCACACTTTATCCGCGTTATCGCTCGCAGCAAGTTTTCCAACGAGCGCGGCTCGGCACCTCGTCTATCTTCATCCGCGCAAAGGAGTACGGTCGCGGCGGAAGGTCGACGACGTGGCAAATGCAGACACACACACCTACGCTCCGTACCTGCGCGACAATGACGATCCGCCTAGGCGATTTAGCATTCCATTACTATCGCGGCTGGTTTCCTCCCGCGCGCGTGCGCACACCTCTCTCTGTCTCTGTGTGTGTACGTGTGTGCGAAAGCCTCGAGAGATGTAGCGATGCAGTGCACCATTATCGAGCCTGTCAGAGCCATTGTACTCCTCCTAATCAGGAGCTCGGAATCGTTCCGAAACGACGAGAGTACTTGCCTCTCGCTTAACCTTACCCGAAGCCTAACTCTTCACCGGCGCCGAGTGCCGTTCGGGGAAAGCCAAAGTAGACGGAGATAACCGCTGCTGCTCCTTGCTCACGCTCTCGGATGCTACCGCTGCATCTCGCTACCTCCGTCAGTAATATTTAACGCCGAGATTGCCGAGCTCTATTTAGAATGCATTTAATGATCGAGGACCTTTTCTCAAATGCATTCTGCAGCTCTGGATCTAGAATTAGAGATGAGGAATTTTAAGGCAACAATTTTTTTCCTTTATTTTCTCTTTATTCCGCTTATGGGGCGCTTTGCAAGTGACAAATTTATGAAAATGCATAAAGGCACCGCGGAGCTGGCACGCACGTCGTATTCCAAGCAAAGGACCCTCCTCCTCAGCTCGAATTATATTCGTGGCGCGTTGTGCGCGTGAATGTCGCGGGGCTGCCGTGCAGGAATTGCCAGAGGTGATAATGGATTGGCATGCGGCTGGATATTTCGCTAAATTCAATTGCTACCTTGACATAATGCAGCTTTATTGATATTTATCGACCAAGTTTGTATTCAAATTTCCGCGTAATTAAATCGAGCAATTGCGATTGATTAGTTTGTCTAACCAGTACTTGAATAACTGAATTTACTATCGACTGCATGCCGAAATAAATAGAAATGGATGTCGCAGTGGAAAAATGTTTATTACGGGAGGCTAATAAATTTTCCCGCTAAATACCGCAGTGTCAGCCAGCAGAATTACGACATTGCGAAATACATCTGAAATAAGATATCGATTGAATCGGTCGATAAGATCGCTACAAATTTGCCGATTAAAATCTAAGAAAGCCGCAGCGACATCCCAATTTCGAATTCTCTCGTATTCCCGGAGAATTCAGCTCGGCCGATCCGCTGCGAGAAAAACTAACGGCGATTGTTTCGCTTGCCCCTTTTCCCCATTGTCTTTTACAGGTCTTCTCCGAGGTGAGCATACTGTTCAGCATCGGCGGCAAGTACTACACCGGCGATCCGATCGTCTACGACACTCCCGAGGACAAAGTCTTCGAGTACTCGCGCAACATCACGATAAAGCTGCACCATCGCATCGGCAAGTTCGTGAAGCTGCGCTTCGGCTTCGCCGCCCGATGGATCATGATCAGCGAGATTACCTTCGACTCGGGTGAGTTTCTACAGCCGACTGCTACGCCGGCAGCGCATACATATATGGATGTGCTTCTAGCACAATGGACTCCTAAATGTTAAATTCTTCATATTTTCCACAACTCGTGAGCGCTAAATTAGCTTTAATGCTAAAAATACTATTGTGCATTATTCTGCATGTCAAACGAATATTTTAACATTTAATAAACGAATGACGAATGTGATTTTTATTTCCGAACAACATGCTCGCTCAAAAGCACGAGTTGTCCCGTGTCGCAGACTGTATAACCGCATTTGCGGCGAAGCGATAACTTGCCCTTTCAATTACAAAATTTGAATATGAAATTATGCTAATCCCGATCCCCTTTATCCTTTAATTTTTCAGACATAGCCCACGGCAACTTCACCCCAGAGATAGCTCCGTCGACGGAAGCCCCCCCAACGCGCAACCGCAATTCTCTGCACAACACTCCCCACCAGCACGCGGAGATCCCGATTTCGGCGAAGCAGGACGACCCGACGTACATGGCGGTGATAATCGGCGTGCTGACGGCGGTGATCCTCCTGCTGGCGGTGGCGATCTTCCTGATCGTCTCCCACCACCGGCAGCGCAAGAACTTCCCCAGCCAGCTGGGCACAAAGTCCTCCCTGCCGCCGGGGGCCCACCAGCACCTGGCGAACGAGTCGGCCTACGGCACGGCCGAGAAGGACCCCTCGCTCATGACGTACCGCGTCGAGGAACTCGACGACCGGTACGCAGGCGCCAAGCTGACGACGCTGCCGCGCGAGCTGAACGACCGGCTGCTCGGCGACGTGCGCCTCGACGACTACCAGGAGCCCTTCCACGAGTCCGGCAGCGGCAAGTACCGGGAGCCCGCGCACGCCGCCTATTACGGATACAGCACCGTCGTTATCGACAACAAGGATCTTCACGACAGCGTCGAACAGTCCGGTGAGCCTCGAAACCTTTTCTTGCGAAATTATGCCTCCACGAATTACAGGAGAGCTCCCTTTCTTGCTCTTTATTTCGCTTTCTTCGTTAAATTCAATATTTTCTTTTCTTTATTCTCCAGATGCAACGTACGATTACGCAGTACCGATGCCAGTGCCCAGTGCGAGCAGCGATCAGGACAGCATATTCTCCAAGTCATCCAGGGGCAGCGCAAAGGTAACTATTAGCCGCACGAAACTAAATCCTTTTCTTAAGTTCCTTGATGTAAGTTCAGTTTTCGCGCCTAAAATTTCACCGATAAGCGAAAGCCCAAGGAAAAAATAACCGAAACTCAGGATTTGTTTCCGCCGACCGCAAAGGCGTGCTTGCAGAGCTTCTTCCCGCCGCCGCCGCCGCCGATGAGCGCGCCGCCGTCCCGCGCGGGCGCCAACAACCTGACGTACTCGAGCCCGCCGAGCCCGGAGCTGATCTGCGAGGGCCGCGGCAGCGGTCGCATCGTCGGCGGCAAGCGCCGCGACCACTCGCTGCACCGGTACGCATGAGACGAGCCGCAGAGCAGCCAGCAGCAGCGACGGAACAATCGATGGCCCAGGAGGACGATGACGACCTCCTCCGCCTCCACGCTTCTCTACACGCGCGCCTACGTCAGCACCTACGGCGACATGCTCTAGAGGGGCTGCCGAACGCTCTGCTCCCGAGAGGTGCCTTTTATTTAAGAGGAATTGCGCCCCTTTTACTTTCAGAGCTCTCATTTTTCGTTATTGTCCCATTTTTCGAAAAGACCTTGAGATTTCTTTGAACAGTTAGACATAATAGAAGCATTCTTGCATTTTTACTGCAAAAAACAAAAACGCCACTTGAGAATGCATTTATAGTCCTCGCTACTTTAAAGCAACCTCTCGAGAGAGCGGAGAAGCACTGCGAACCTAACGAACCTTGGGTACAATTTTCGATAATCGCGATGGTGATAGTTGGAACAATTGGCATATCAGTTCATTCAAAAAATTTCGCCGCGTCGGCTTTCCCTTTTCCCCCTGAAATTTGGCTTCAATCTCTCTCTAACTTGGCGATCGGCACTTTACTACTTTCGCTTTGATTAGATCGAATTTCCATAACGAAAAGCGTGCTTAATCACTCTGTCAACTATTCCAGTCATTCTGCTAAGCAATAACGATTTGTTTTTCATTCCTACCTACTGAATCGACTAATAAGGGAGCGCTTAAGTTGTTGCAACATGCAGTAGAAGCGATTCTTGTACATATGGAGTTGCACTGTTTTTTCTAAGTCATTAAAAGGGATTATGGAACGAAAACTGCATCTGTACATTCGCGCGATATGTATCTCGATTCCATGCCAGGGGAAAAATGGTAATAGCGTCGGCAAACCACGGGATACGATCGACGATTTTATGCGTTAAAAAAAATGACATTTATACAAGACTGACTCGTCGAACGAAAAAAAATCGAAGATTATTCAGTTCCACGCGATGTGTATATTTATTTATTGCCTGATGTAGCATTGATGTTAAGAAGTGTTTTTTTTTTTAATTTAAGTAGAAAGTGTAAGTGTAATCATTAAGGCTAAGATATATATAAAGGCAGACATGTGAAAAAAGTGGATATCGAATTTTCTTCCTCACTATTCCCTTTCCAATGATTGTGACTAAATTCTTGCATTCGCTTCTATTTATTTTTTTTTCCCAACGAAATCTTTCGAAAATTACTTTTGACACATGTCCCTAATAGTATACAGTATATATAGCAAATAGGAGGAGGAACTCGCCGATCCCTTAAATTAATATCGGAAAGTTTTCGGACACGCGCGCATTTGATACGTTTGCTAGTGTTTTTAGACTTTAGAATTCTTGTAAATATATAGAAATAAAATGCCTGCGAAAAAAATCATATTTTCGTGATTTCGCTACGCGATCTTTCGACGATTTTCTCCTACCCCCGTCGCATACACAATTCTATTTCTCTAAAATCGATTAAAAAAAACTCTACCAACGTCGCCTTCATGCAACGAGGAAACGGGAACTGCTAAGATCGTAAAACTTCTATAACGAACGGGAGTACGTTTTATGTATAATTTAAAAGATATGAGTAATGAGCTGTGGAAAGAGTATAAAACAAAAAAACGAGAAGGAGTATAAGAAAAATCGACAATACAGGGATGAGGCAACAATAATATAGCTGAGACAGCAAAGCGCAGGAAACCCTACCACATTGTGATATATAGAAAAAAAGAGATTGAGGTAAAAAATCGTGGCACGAGTTACATTCTATCGTTGCTCAGAATTTTTCGTGGATTCTTTTTACTCGAGACTTCTTGATGATGGAAAAGTTGAACCTGTTCATTATTGGATAGTCTTTAGCTAGGATTACGGATAAGCAGCATTGATTACTTTAAAAATTATTTTTTGCTTCAAATTTTTAAAAATGTATGTACGCTCGTTTTTAGCACAGTTAACGGTTTCATCAAGCTTTAAAGTAATCGATGCTTCTTATTTTTGCTTGAGGCGAAACTCGCCTATATAGAAAATTATCAATCTTCTACAACGACTGGAAAATTATATAAAAATATATATTAGACACTATTGACTAGATTTTTAATAATCGATATTGCATATGTAAAACGAATCATGTATACATAATATTATATATATATATATTATATATATAAAACGATATAACTGCCGGGCTTTTGTACGACTATTAGAATGTATTCGCTTTGACGAATCGATCACTCGTTCGTTTTTTCCGCAAACCGATATGTTTTCAAAATGATTTTGAAATAAAGCTCACTCTGGATAGAGCAAACGTCAGTAACACGATATCGCCCCGAAATCCAGTAGGCAGGCATTCCGTTGGAAGAAAAATGGCAAAAACAAGAGTTGAAAAAGTTTTCGGTGGAATTATAATGAAAATTTCGCAGGATAAAGGAATGCCTTTGAACTTTTGAGCATTAGACGACTTGGGGGGGGGTGGGGGGGGGG